>CAUYQV010159773.1:0-14131 GCA_963574575.1 Galagoides demidoff | reverse complement strand
CAAGCTATCCCCCTGGGTAGAGTGCTGTGGCATCACAGCTTATAGCAACCTCCAACTCCTGGGCTCAAGCGAGTCTCCTGCCTCCGCCTCCCAAGTAGCTGGGACCACAGGTGCCAGCCACAACGCCCGGCCATTTTTTGGCTGCAGCCATCATTGTTGTTTGGCGGCCCGGGCTGGGGATTCGAACCTGCCACCTTAGGTGTACGTGGCTGGCTCCTTAGCCAATTGAGCCACAGGCGCCGAGCCCAGAGTGGGAATTTTTTAAATTAAAACATATGCATATGATACCAAAGCAAAAAGAATACAAAAGTTTTCATGGAAATCTACTGTCCCTCTCCACCCCATACTACCCACAGACATTTCCTATAGGCAACCTCTTTAAAAATTTCTGGAGTTTTCTTTTGATGGTGACTTTGTGTCACTGGAGAATGTGTTTCCACCCCATGTCTGAATGTCTCAATGATGAACAACATCTACTGATGACTGATAGGGCCAGACAGACCGGGTCGCTGGGCTCACTGGCTCTCATCCTCTCAGAGTCTCCTACCAGTGTTTGATATTTTCGTAATTTATTGGTTTTCTTTGTATCTGTCAATAACAAAAATATCTGTTTCTTTCTCCATCCACTTTGGACAGTGTCTCCTGCCTCAAGACATCCATGTAAGGAGGCTATGGCACCCACCACTCTCCTTGCTCAATCCCTCAAGCTGCACATTGGTGTCTCGAGGCAGGAGACACTTGAGCCAAGGAGTCTGAGGCTGCTGTGAGCTATGACACTATAGCACTCTACCAGGGCAACAGACCGGGGCTCTGTCTCAGAAACAAAAAGAGAGAAAGAAAGTACTCCTGAATGGAAGTTTCATGAATGGAGAAGGGATTACATGTCCGGGCATTTTCTGTTCCCTAGCAGTTTGAAAGAACTCACCATTCAGAAGCATGGGATTGATTTACTTGGTGCACTCAACCCTCCCCTAACCCCATTCCATAACACTCTCACGAGTCTATATCATAATTTTTTCAGTCACTACCAACTGGAGAGGCAAAAATAGCAGTAATCACAATTTTATTGTTCATTTTGTTCAACAGTATTCATTGAACAAGTACCAACCATCAGCATTAGGCTACATGTTGGAGATAAAATCACCATCAAAACCAACATGGCGCCCCCCTTCATGGGTCACACAGGCTGGTGGCCATTTATTTTTAGAGTTAAAACCGTTTGGGGGAAGTTTGTTGTCTCCTTATTGCATTTTGTTTCTTGAGGGAGCATTTCTTTTTAAAAAAAAATATTCATATACGACACTCATGCAGATCTGAACTGTGCCTTCACCTCAATCTGTTGCCATGGAAAGCAAGGACTGCATATATAACTTACAAAATAGGAAAATATTAAATAACATACATGCCGTTTTTCCTTGACACTTTTCTGTGCCTTTTGGCCCAGTTCTTCAGTATCTCATGTTCAATTTCCCATGCCCCACATAAGACAGATGTTAAAGCTTGTAGGTGTCTTTCCACTGTAATCAGATAGTGATCCCATACACACAAGCTTATTCACAAGTATCATACAGGGAGGACTTTTTCTGTTATGATTTGTTTTACGCACACTTTTCTACCCCTTCTATTACTCAAACATTTCCTCGGGGAAACCTCTCCAAGTAATCTGGTGGGAATCTACATAATTTTTTCTTATGTTACACCATGTTTCATAATGTGGCTGTATCATTATTTAGTCACCCATCTCCCTGCTGATGTGGAATTCTCTCTCTCTTTTTTTTCTTTCCAGTTCTTGGCCACTATAAACAGTGCTAAAAAAACCATAACAGTCTTGTGAATTGAATGCATTTACTTTTGTGCAGTAAACTCCTGGAATTGCAATGCTAGCTTCCAAAGGATATACAATATTTTAAATTTTAATAGACATGGCTCGGCGCCTGTGGCTCAATCGGCTAAGGCGCCAGCCACATACACCTAAGGTGGCGGGTTCGAATCCCCAGCCTGGGCCCGCCAAACAACAATGATGGCTGCAGCCAAGAAATGGCCAGGCGTTGTGGCGGGTGTCTGTGGTCCTAGCTACTTGGGAGGCTGAGGCGGGAGACTCGCTTGAGCCCAGGAGTTGGAGATTGCTGTGAGCTGTGATGCCATGGCACTCTACCCAGGGGGATAGCTTGACGCTCCGTCTCAAAAAAAACAAACAAACAAAAAATCTTTTGCTTGAGCTACTCTCCTAGCTTAGATACTTTTGAATTTCTCCTTCCTCCTGCCTGCTAAGCTGCCCCTCCATGTCCTGTTGTCCACATCCCATTCTCTCTTAGGCTCCTGCTACTACTCAGACCTAGTCTACAAACTGTTATGTTGAGACAAGCTGCCATCTTGGACCATTATTCTCTTTTCCTATCTTCTTTTATTCTATACTGCAGTGAGTAGACCTCCCTGGAGCCATGACTCCCCATTGTCTGGCCAATGATGCCCTAACTTCTCACTCTAGGCCTTCTGGGCCTCAGTCTGGTTCCAAGCTTCCTTTCCAGCCTTGTCTCCTTTCCAGGTATCCCACCCTCCAGCCACATCCCATTCTCCTGGTGCTGTCCCAATTCCCTGCATCTTCTCTTTCCAGATGCCCTCTCCCACCTTCACTGCTCAAAATTCTTTATTTCACAAGTTAAATACAAATGCTGCCTCTGACATTAGGCCTTTTTACTTTAACAGATATTTTAAGTGTCCACACATATTTGTGGAATAAACAGCAGACCCCTCAAATCAGATCTACATGTCCTTGCTTGACTTCCCTGAGACATTATTGGTGCATTTTTTTCTCTTATACATGTCTGGGTCTCTTTTTACATAAAAGGTGCTCAGGAAATGTTTCTTAACTCAATGTAGTTGCCAAAATGAGTCTTTGCCAACCTGCATTATGCAAATAATTTTTACATCTGTTCTTGTTAAATATCATTCACTCATTCAAAAACCTACTTTTTTGAAGGCTTAACATGCGCTAATATTATGTCAAGCAATAGGGGATTGGAGGTGAGATAAGACAGAGTCCCTGTCTCCAGGAAGCTCATAGTCTAGTGGAGATACAGACACACAAGCAGATACTTTCCCATCCTGCCAGGGATATACAGGGTACTGTGCAAATACAGGATGATGGGGCGCCGACTTGTCCTTGGCAAGTCAGCCAAACCTTCCCAGATGATATTGGAGCAGGACCTTGCAGGATAAATCAGGGTTTGCTGTATGGAGAAAGTAGGGAAGAGCACCTCAAGGCCTTGAGGACTTGTGAGGGTTTGAGCAACTAGGGTGGTCAGTCATTACACACAGCCTAAGAAATAGTGGGACCTTAGGACTCAGCTGATGATGACTGGAAGAGGTATGCGAGGTCACATGGGATCTGGGGAGGCAGTTGGGAGTAGCTGGCATTCAGGGACCTCTAGTCACTTGTCCTTTGTGCCAGGTGAGGATTCAACCTTCCACCTACGACCACAAGATGCCTGCCTTGGAGGCCGTGGTTGGTATACCACAAACTCCCAGTGAGGGGCCCATTACGCACAAATGGAGGGTACAGATGGTGAGTGCTGCCCAGGTGACAGAGAGGCTGCTCAGGCCTGTGGGATGAGCATGTACAGGGGTGCAGAGGGCAGGGCTGGTGTGTGGGGAAGGGTGAGATTATTGGGCTCAGTGATGTCTGAACTCACCCAGGGCCAGGAGAGAAGGGAGGAGAACTGGGATCCCAGGCTCTTATTTGGGCTAAGGGGTGGCTGTGACTAACTGAGGACTCAACCCCTTGTTCCTAGGAGCCTCCTGTCCCCTGCCATCATGAGGACCTGAAGAGGCTTCCCAGTGCGGCTAAGGTATAGGCACATAAGCTGAGAGACTGGTTGGGGTGGGCAGCATGCAGGGGACAAACAGGCTTCCCTGAGTCCCAAATTCTTTATTCCCATCAGCCTTGTCACCCTGGAGCCAAGTTCCGCTGCCCAGTTGTCTTCAAGCAGGAAATCCTCATCCAACTGATTGGGACTGTGGAGCTGGTGGGGGAGATCGAGGTAGCCCCTGATGGTGACAGACATGGTGTAGTTGTGGGGCCAGGTGTCTAGGGGTAGAGGTGGGTGTGCTCCTTGTAAGACAGTCTTCTCCCATTTTTTTCCCTATGAAAAAATGGGAAAAATCCTCTGTGTATTTTACACAGCAACAAGTGAAAGGGCATCACGATTTGTTTAAAATTTGCAATGCTGTTTTTGTAGGCCTACAGATAGTTCTTATATGCTCTTTATAGGAAAACTTTCCTTCTAACAATGGGAAGTGACATTAGAATGCCACAGTAGGTCGGGCGCAGTGGGGTATGCCTGTAATCCGAGCACTCTTGGGATGCCCAGCTGGGTGGATTGCTTGAGCTCATGAGTTCAAGACCAGCCTGAGCAAAAGTAAGACCCCCCATCTCTACTAAGGATAGAAAAACTGAGGCAAGAGGATCGCTTGAGCCCAAGTTGGAGGTTGCTGTGAGCTACAACACCACGGCACTCTACCCAGGGCAACAGCTTGAGTCTCTGTCTTAAAAAAAAAAAAATAGAATGCCACAGTAGAGAGCTGAGTAGAGATGGATACCCTCCAAGGCCCCTGGGCCTCTGCACCTCCCATTGTGTGAAGGCCCCTGGGCCTGATGTCTGCTTCCCCCCCAGGCCGCCTCCATGCTCAGCCTCTGCAGCTCCCTCTCCATCTCCTTCAACAGCAGCAAGCATTTCCACCTCTATGGCAGCAACACCTCCCTGGCCCAGGTATCCCTCCCTCCTCAGAAGCCCCAGAAGGAGACAGCAAAGCTGAAGGCTGCAGGGCCTAGCTAGAGGTGGGAGAGCCTCTAGGGAAGGTCAGGGCTCCACACAAGTCAGAACTTCCCCACAGCCAGAGCCAGTCTTGGAGAAGCTCCGACCACCACTAGTCGGCAAGTAGCTGACCACAAGGTCATCTGAGATGTGCTCGCTTAGGTGTTGGGTAAAGATCAGTCTGGTGGCAGGTTAGTAAAGGGCCACTAATCTGGTAGTCAGAGGATGAAGACAGAGCTCTGTAAGCAGAAAACAACAGGTGCAGGGGCCACCATTGCCCAAGGGGACAGGGCAGTTTCAAAGAACAGGAAGTTCAATGTGATGGGCAGGCAAAGCATGAGAAAGGAAGACAAATCTAAAAGATAAGCAGCAGCCAAATTCTGGAAGGTTTTGAGTGCTGAGCTGAGATTCTGGCATTTTATCCTGGGGCTTATGGGAAGCCATGGTCCATGTTGACCAAGTCACTGCAGTGGATAACATGTTAGGGGGAGAGGGTCTGGGATGGGCCACAGGAACCTCAGGGCTAGGAAAGGCCTCTTCTCAGTACCTTCCTCCCCCACTCCTCCCCCAGGTCACCATGAAGGTTGACATCGTGTATGAGAAGGACATGCTGTATCTCTATGTGCTGAGCGGCATTGGGGGCCTGCTGTTGCTGCTGCTGATTTTCATAGCACTGTATAAGGTGGGAGCGCCTGGGAGTAACAGGCATTGCTAGGACTGTGATGCTGGTGAAGAGGAGTTACAGAAGCCAGGGAGGGCACACCAAGACCAGGGAGCATTATAGCTGGGGAGTGGGGAGGCTCACCTACTCCCTCCTGCTACAGAGAAGACTGCCGAGGCACGATGTCCCTGCCACAGAGCACTTCCCCCCATCACACAGCCCAGCACTGGCAGGGCCAGGACTAGGAATCCAGGAAAGGAGGGAGAAGGAAGCACCCACATATCGAGGGCCTCCTGGGCGCTGGGCACTGTACCAGGCATCAGGATACACAGGTACATGCCACAGATGTGGTTTCTGCCTTTGTGAACCTCACATTCTAGTGGGGGAGACAGTCAGTGACAAGCATCATGAGAACTACAGCAAGGGCCATATGCTCTGGAGCCTAAAACAGAGAGACCTAATGTAAGCTGGGGGGCCTAGGTAGGCCTCCCAAGAAAGGTGATATTTGAGCTAGGGTGTAAAGATGAGTAGAAATTACAGATGAAGAATATCAGAAGGCAGATATTTCATATTTTTTTTAAAAATCAAATATTACAGAAAAGAGAACATAGATTGGATATGGTGGCTCGTGCTTATAATCCAACACTTTGGGAGGCTTACATGAGGTTACCAGGTCAGGACCAGACTGAGTAACATAGTGAGACCCTGTCTCTATGGGAAATTTTTAAACAAATTATCCAGGCATAGTGGCTTCAGCCTGCAGTCCTAGAGACTTGGGAGGCTAAGGCCGGAGGACCTCTTGACCCTTGGAATTCAAAGCTACACTAAGCTGTCATCACACCACTGTGCTTCAGCCTGAGCCACAGTGGGAGACCCTGTCTCAAGAAAAAAAAAAAGAGAGAGAGAGAGAATGTAGAAAATCACAGTTTCTCTTTATTGCACCCCCAGAGGGTTGTCATTAACAATCATTTTGGGCGCAGTGCCAGCCACATACACCTAAGGTGGTGGGTGTTGGAAGTTGCTGTGAGCTGTGATGCCATAGCACTGTACCCAGGGGGACAGCTTGAGGCTCTGTCTCAAAAGAAAAAAAAAAACACAATCATTTTGGGCTCGGCACCTGTGGCTCAAGTGGCTAAGGCGGCCAGCCACATACACCTAAGATGGCAGGTTTGAATCCAGCCCAGGGCCCGCCAAACAATGACGGCTGCAACCAAAAAATAGCCGGGCACTGTGGCAGGCGTCTGTGGTCCCAGCTACCTGGGAGGCTGAGGCAGGAGACTTGCTTGAGCCCAGGAGTTGGAGGTTGCTGTGAGCTGTGATGCAATAGCACTCTACCCAGGGGGACAGCTTGAGGCTCTGTCTCAAAAAAAAAAAAAAAAACACACAATCATTTTGTTTACATTCTAACAGGTTCTAATTTCATTAAATATATGTATACATGTGAGCATGAGAGAAAGAGAAAGAGATGTGTTTACATGTAGAAAATGTAAACAGGATAATACGATATACACCCTGTTGGGAAACTTGTACACTTGAGACTATACATTTTTTATTCTTTTTTTTTCTTTATAGACAGGGTCTCACTCTGTCACCCAGGCTAAAGTGCCATGGCATCAGCCTAGCTCACAGCAACCTCAAACCACTGGGCTCAAGTGATCTCCTGCCTCAGCCTCCTGAGTATCTGAGACTACAGGTGCCCGCCACAATGCCCAGTTAATTTTTCTATCTTTAGTAGAGATTGGGGCCCCAGTCTTGCTCAGGCTGGTCTTGAGCTCCTGAGTTTAAGCCATCCTCCAGCCTTGGCCTCCCAGAGGGCTAGGATTACAGGTATGAGCCACTGCACTAGGCTACTGATACTGTATCTTGATAACTTTCTGTATAAGCTCTACCTCTTTCTCTTTGACTTGGCTAGTTTCCTGCTGTCTAGATGTGCCATCTTTTATTTAACAAGTTCCATCTTGCAGAACATTCAAATTGTTTCTGAGGTACATTCATTTCAAACAATTTGATTTTTTTTTAAAAAGGCTCTTGTTACCTAAATCTCTGCACACCTGTCCAAATATTCTTTGGAATTAGTTCCTAGATGTGGAATTGCTGGGCAGAAGACTATGTTTTGAGCATCTAATGGACATAGCACTTACTGTGCACTATATAAGCATTAGCTTTTACTCTTTGTTATTAATATTATCAGATACTTTTGAATTACCTGACTGAAAAATTGGTACATGACATTTTGAGAATACAAAAAATGAATTATTAAACTTAAAGCTTTTGAAAATATTGCCAAGAACCAAGCACAGCAGATGCCCTTACCCCATCATCTGAGCAGACACCATGTAACTATGTCACTTCCAACTTCTTTTTTTTTTTTTTTTTTTGAGACGGAGCCTCAAGCTATCCTCCTGGGTAGAGTGCTATGGCATCACAGCTCACAGCAACCTCCAACTCCTGGGCTGAAGCAAGTCTCCTGCCTCCGCCTCCCAAGTAGCTGGGACCACAGGCGCCCGCCACAACGCCTGGCCATTTTTTTGGTTGCAGCCATCATTGTTGTTTGGCGGGCCCGGGCCAGGGATTCTAACCTGCCACCTTAGGTGTACGTGGCTGGCGCCTTAGCCGCTTGAGCCACAGGCGCCGAGCCAACTTCTTTTTTTTTTTGAGACAAGAGTCTCACTATGTCACCCTCAGTAGAGTGCCATGGCGTCACAGCAACCTCAAACTCTCGGGTTCAAGTGATTATCTTGCCTCAGCCTCCCAAATAGCTGGGACTACAGGCACCCACCACAATGCCTGGTTATGTTTTTGTTATAGTTGTCATTGTTGTTTAGCAGGCCCGGGCTGGGTATGAACCCACCAGCCCCAGTATATGTGGCTGGCACCCTAGCCACTGAGCTATAGGTGCTGAGCCACTTTTGACTTTTTTTTTTTTTTTGGTGGGGGCTGAGTTTGAACTCGCCACCTCCAGTACATTGGGCCAGTGTCCTACTCCTCTGAGCCACAGGCGCTGCCCCACTTTTGACTTCTTAACTTAAAAAGCATTGTCACATTTTCCTGGGGCTGACCAGTCCAAAGTGCCCCAGGGACTTTTTGCTCATGCAGTTTTTGTCTTTGTACAGGTTGGCTTCTTTAAACGGAATCTGAAGGAGAAGATGGAGGCTGATGCAGGTGTCCCAAATGGAATCTCTGGAGAAGACTCTGGGCAGCTGGCATCTGGGGAAGAGACCAAGGATCCAGGTTGCCTAGAGCCCCTGCATGGAGAGGAGGCCCAGGATGGAGGTGGCAAGGACTGAGGCCCAGACCTGGTACACAGAGGCCCAGGATTGGGCGCGGGATGCTGGGGACTTGTCTGCCTCAACCTTCATTTCCGCTGTGTCCTTGGGCAAGTCACTGCCCCTCTCTAGGCCTCAGTTTCCCTATCTTGAACGTGGAACTCATTCCCACCTGCCTCCTTTTGTGGGCTCACAGTGAGAATCTGTTGAGGCACAGGCCAGGAATGCTACAGAGGTGAGGCCTTGTAGTTATGAGATAGTCCCATCTTCTACCAGTGTCCCTTACTTCCCTCCCCTGGAAGAGAATAGCTGATCTAAATTTGCAGAAACTGTAGTCTCAGGACTCCCAGCCTTCACACCTACCCTTAAATGTCCACACATGCCTCAGACTCCCAGAACTTGTCCCTGCACTCTCTCCTGCCTAGCATGCAGCCAGTGTTCCATTCTGGTGCCAGAGAGCAAATGTGATCGGTGTCACTACATGACTGCAACCAATGCCTTACTCTTTGGCCAAAGACCAAATTCCTTAATAGGTTTTCCAAGGCTCTGCAAAACTGGGCCCCTATGGCCTTGCCAGCCTCTTTAGAGACATCCACCTCCCTCTCTAAGCTCCAGTTATACAAGCCTTTCTCAAACCAAGCTCCTTCCTGTCTTGCTCCCTTCACGCTGACGGCTCCCTTTGCCTGGAACCTTCCTCCCCACTCTCCTGGTTCACTCTCACTCAACCGCAGATCCCCACTCGCACATCATTTCCTCAGGGCCACCCCTGACCAACTCAGTTGTATTACCACGTTGTTCACACTTACCCCAGCCTCCATTTGTCCTTCAGGGTACAGGTCATGTTTACTCACTGTTTAATGATTTATGTACTTCATATCTGTCTCTCTGACAGTGAACTCCATGAGGGTAGGGACCATACCTCTCTTGTTCACCTTAGGACCCCTGGTGATATCAAAGGGCACACAGGTGCTTGACATAAGTTCATTGAATTAATGACGGAGCCTATGGGAAGACACAGAAAAAGCTTGATGGCCCCCTGGCATCCACATCCTTTGGGGCTCAGTCTTCCCAGGCTCAGCCCCTGCCCTGGCTCCACAGCCTCCCACAGGACTCACCACACCTATGTAGGGGCCCCCACTGGGAGGCTGTGACTTAAAGTGGGGACTGTGTCTGTTCACCTGGGGCACTAGCACCAAGCACAGTGCCGGCACACATTTACCCAATAAATCTGAAATTCTGGCCAATTCTGTGATGCATTTCTGTAGGTGCCATCATTCCTACCTGGCTCAATTAAATGAATATTTCCCTCTCAACCCTTTCATTAAATGGAACCCAAATAGCTCTTCTTCCTTTTTTCTTTTCTCTTTTTGGAGGACAATTACCCTCAGATACTGACCTGTATATGGCATCATGGGATCATTCAAATGAGAAACAGAGAGAGTCACAGAATATGAGAAAGATTAGGAAACATCTGACAAATCATTATTATGGGCATACAGATGCTGTGCATCTTTTTTCTTTTAAGAGTCAGAGTCTCACTCTGTCACCCTCCATAGAGTGCTGTCATGTCACAGCTCACAGCAACTTCCAGCTCCTGGGCTTAGGTGATTCTCTTGCCTCAGCCTCTGGAGTAGCTGGGACTACAGGTGTTGCCACAATGCGGGCCATTTTTTGTTGCAGTTTGGCTAGGGCTGTGTTTGAACCTGCCACCCTCAGTATATGGGGCCTGGCGCCCTACTCACTGAGCCACAGGTGCCCATTGAAGGGCCCTGGCCCTCAAACCCCGTCTTCAGAAGGAACAGAGGGGGGCCAGCCACTGCTGCCCTCTTGTGGTCAGTAGGACCCCTGGGAACATGAAGTGACTCTAAGTCCACCTCCCAGTCTAGCAGGAGCAGGAAAGAGAAAACATTGCAACTGTAGAAGCCAGAGATGAGAAGCAACATTCTGGTGTCCCCAGCAAGACCTTTGATGGCGCCCTTTCTGCCTACAGGAGGGTAAGTGAACATTCCTGAGTATAGCGTGCAAGACCCAAAACAGTCTCTCAAAGCCTCAGACCCTCCAACCTCATCAACCACTCTCCTAGGAATCAGCCCCCAGGGAACCATGTGGCTGGCACATAAGCAGAATCAGGAAGGAAGCAGAGAGGCCCATTTTCCCAGAGAGGAGGAAAAGGGCTTACCTTTCAGGAATATCACAGAACTAATAAAAGTACATGAAATATTAATAGGTATGGTAAAACATAAGTCAGCTTCTGTTCATTTGTATTTCTTTTTTTTTATCTCTCTCTTTTTTAAGACAGAGTCTCTCTATGTCACCCTCAGTAGAGTGCTGTGGTGTCACAGCTCACAGCAACCTCAAACTCTTGGGCTTAAGCAATTCTCTCGCCTGAGCCTCCCAAGTAGCTGGGACTACAGGCTTCCACCCCAACTCCCAGCTATTTTTTGTTACAGTTGTCGTTGTTGTTTCAGCTGGCCTGGGCTAGGTTCGAACCCGCCAACTTTGGTGTATGTGGCTGGTGCCGTAACCACTGTGCTACAGGCATGGAGCCCATTCATATTTCTTGAGTGTTTGTGTCAGGCCCTGTTCTGGGCTCTGAAGATGTAAAGATGAACAAGACAGACAAGTTCCTGTTCTCAGGAAGCTTTTGCTCCAGTAAGAAAACCATTAACAAGTAGAACCGTGATTGCCAGTAGTAATAGGGGCTGTGA
The DNA here is from genome assembly GCA_963574575.1 of Galagoides demidoff. Classification (NCBI taxonomy): domain Eukaryota; kingdom Metazoa; phylum Chordata; class Mammalia; order Primates; family Galagidae; genus Galagoides; species Galagoides demidoff. The sequence goes on along the minus strand of CAUYQV010159773.1, from coordinate 2,682 downwards.
AGAAAATAAAGTGGGAGAGTCAGGGGCTGATGGAGGATGTTTTAGGTAGGTGGTCTGGGAATGATATTTTGTGACATACACAAAAAATGTAAATATTTTCATCAAAGTTGAAATGAATAAAGTGAGTATCCTTTTAGGATGAATGTTGTCATCACCCTGTCCAGGAAACATAACCTAATGGCACTGGCTGGGCACAGTGGCTCACGCCTGTAACCCTAGCCTCTGGGAAGCCGAGGTGAGTGCATTGCCTGAGCTCACAGGTTCAAAGCCTAACAGCACCTGTCTTCACATACCTACTTATCTTTCCCCACCTCTGTACCTTGCACATGCTCTTCCCCTTGCTCCAAGGCCTGCTCCACCTCTTTTCTGTCCATTAAAATCTTCCTTACCATAGACCATGCCTGTTGGTTCACACTTGTAATCCTCACACTCTGAGAGGCCAAGGCAAGAAGATCACTTAAGTTCAGGAGTTCAAGACCAACCTGAGCAAGAGTGAGACCCCCATCTCTACTAAATATAGAAAAATGAGCAAGGTGTGTGGGAAGCACCTGTAGTCCCAGCTACTTGGGAGCCTGAGGCAGGAGGATCACTGAAGTCCCAGAGTTTGAAGTTGCTGTGAGCTATGACACCATGCCATTCCATCCTGGGGCAGCAGAGTGAGACTCTGTCTCAAAATAATTAAAATATTAGCCAAGTGTTGTGGCTGAGGCAGGCTACGGTGAGCTATAATTGCACCACTATACTCCAGCTTGAGTGACATAGCAAGACCCTGTCTCTAAAACAAAGAACATTCAAGCTACCCAGAGTAATGACATGTCATATAACCTCTAGAAAATACTGTACTTGTGAGAGAAAGAGTGAAAAAAGTAAACATCTTAATATGTTTTAGAAAACAGTCAAAACTCAGTCAGCTTTGGATTCAAATCCAGACTCTGCTTCCTAATCATATGAAGTGGGCCGATTACTTAACCTCCTTGGGATATGTTTCTTCATCTGTAAAATGGGAATAATAAGTGTCACACCTTCAGTCCCTTGCTACTCAGGAGGCTGAGTCAGGAAGGATCACTTAAGTTCAGGAGGTTGAGTCCAACTTGGGCAATGCAGAGAGACCCTATCTCTAAAAAACTAAACCAAACCAAACCGAAATGTATGTATGTCAGAGCTGTTGTGATCATTGAGAATTAAAGGTGGTAACACTTGTAAACCATTTAGCACTGTTCTCAGCACATAAATGTTTGATGATGGCAGTGGATAGAAATGGTTTATTGGGCTTGGCGCCTGTAGCTCAGCAGCTAGGGCGCCAGCCACATACACCAGAGTTGGCAGGTTCAAATCTGACCCGGGCCTGCAGAACAACAATGACAGCTACAACCAAAAGAAAAAAAAAATAGCTGGGCCTTGTGGTAGGCAGCTGTAGTCCCAGCTATTTGGGAGGCTGAGGCAGGAGAATCACTTAAGCCCAAGAGTTTGAGGTTGCTATGAGCTATGACACCACAGCACTTTACTGAGGGCAATAAAGTGAGACTCTGTCTCGAAAAAAAAAAAGTTTATTGGCTGGGTGCAGTGGCTCATACCTGTAAATCTAGCACCCTGGGAGGCTGAGGTGGGTGAATTGCCTGAGCTCAGGAGTTTGAGACCAGCCTGAGCAAAGAGAGACACTGTCTCTGAAAAATAGCCAGGCACTGTGGTGGGCACCTGTTGTCCCAGCTACTCTGGAGGCTGAGGCAAGAGGATCCTTTGAGCCCAAGAGTTTGAGGTTGCTGTGTCCTATAATGCCACAGCACTCTACTGGGGTGACAAAGTAAGACTCTGTCTCACAAAAAAAAAAAAAAAAAAGACAAACAAAGGAAAAAAAGAAATTTCTTTGGCAGGTTGATGTAGCAAAAGTGGCATGCTGGACCATGTGTCAAGGCAGGTATGTTAGAAGTATAGCTCTTCCATGAGCCTTTTTTAAAAAATTTACACAAATATGCGCCATTGTGTTGTCTTCTATGAGCTTTTTGTGAATCTTGGGGAACATACATCCTATTCAGGGTCTGGTCTACTCCACTTCACCCCTAGAGGTATCTCAGGAGATCATAGAAGGGTGAGTCTGAGCAGCTGAGTCCCCCCTCTCACTCTGGTTTTGTATCCTGAGGTTTTGTACATATATAGGTCACTGTATCAATTAAGCACCACAGGCATTGGGCCCAGTGCCTCCCTGCTTTCAAGGGCCTACAGACATATTTGGGAGCTGAAAAAAATTATCGACTCCAAAATATGAAAATTAAACAGAATTCAAATGGAGCTGGAGGTTGCTGTGAGCTGTGATACCACAGCACTCTACTGAGGGTGACAAAGTGAGACTGACTCTAAAAAAAAAAAATTGAAATTATGTATGGTAAAGTGTCCATAGAAAAATCTGCATAAATTTTACAAAGATCTTTAAAAGGTTATAAGATTTCACTTGAAAAATAATGTTCTGGGCTCGGCGCCTGTGGCTCAATCGGCTAAGGCGCCAGCCATGTACACCTAAGGTGGCGGGTTCGAATCCCCAGCCCAGGCCTGCCAAACAACAATGATGGCTGCAACCAAAAAATGGCCGGGCGTTGTGGCGGGCGCCTGTGGTCCCAGCTACTTGGGAGGTAGAGGCAGGAGACTCGCTTGAGCCCAGGAGTTGGAGGTTGCTATGAGCTGTGATGC
>CAUYQV010159771.1:0-20518 GCA_963574575.1 Galagoides demidoff | reverse complement strand
TACAGTGCCATGGCATCACAGCTCATAGCAACCTCCAACTCCTGGGCTCAAGCGAGTCTCCTGCCTCAGCCTCCCAAGTAGCTGGGACCACAGGCGCCCACCACAACGTCCGGCCATTTTTTGGTTGCAGCCATCATTGTTGTTTGGCAGGCCCGGGCTGGGGATTCGAACCCGCCACCTTAGGTGTACGTGGCTGGCGCCTTAGCAGGTTGAGCCACAGGCGCCGAGCTGATTTAATTTCTTAAAAGCATGACTTCTCTTATTTCACTGATTATTAACTTAAGGCATAATTCTTGAACTCTTAAACATTTCAGAGTAAAACTCAATTCCCTTTTGCCCAGGTTAGTGGTAATTTAATGCTTCTTCTTAAAAGAATAGCACAAACACACACAGAAATCAAAGGTGCTTATCCTGATTGAAACCTTAGTGCCCACATCAATTTAAAAATCTGTGCTTTGTTTAACTGCTTTCCCAGATGACAATACAGCTTAGTTTCCAGACCTACAGGGCCAAGATCCACTCTACTTCTGTGCCCTCTGTTACAAAGGTTAAAACACTAGCTTTACCACATTACTGGCATTCTGCTGCACAGAGAATAACCGAAGCAATCACTGCATCAGGCAGAAAGATGCATGTCCTATGTAATGGCACCTCACACACTGCACTAGAATACACTTTCTTCTATATGCAAAACCAATCAAAATCAAGTTCAGTTCATTTATATTAAAAACTTTTAAACCAAATCCTCATGGGAGACAGCCCCTAGAGTACGGACCGAAATTTTTGGTGGACAATAAATTAAACAAACTGAAAAAGGGATTGCAAAAAGTTATCTTATTTTGCAAAAGAAACATTTAAGTTAAATAATATTGAAAGTTGTTTTGAAATGGGAAATAACAGATTTTACAACAAACGCAGTGAAAGCCAATAATCAAAAAGATATGTGAAGGCAGTGGCTTTTGAATAGTTTATCCAAGTTACAGACTTTCTTACAGAAAATGCAAACACATCCTGCCCCCCAAATCCCCTGAAAAAACTTGCATGAGACTTCAAAGGAAGATGGAGGTAGAGGAGTGTCACTCTGCACCCACAACAGATCCTTGGTTTTAAAGCATAAGGTATTTCCAGATTCGGGTCTATCAGACATTTTGAAATAACCTATCCTATTTTTTATGATTCCAAATAGGCCATTTTATTTGTTTACAGAAAGGTTCCTAACATATTATGTAGCTACAAAGTAGAAGAAAAAAAGATATTTATTCCATAGTAAATATGCATTTTAGAAAGTCTTCTAGAACAGGGATAGGGATACTTACCCTTGCCCTCACTTCAGCACCGGCTTTACAGAGAGGAAAGGCTGCCAAGGACAGGCACAAAAATAAAACTCTCAAAATACCAAAAGGAAGTACTAACTTTCTTCCATCTATAGCAGAAGCTCACCAGATGGGAGAAAATAAAAGGTGATGGGAACCTATTTACCGTAAAGAACATAGAAATCAATTTGCCTCCAGAAATGGAAATAAGTTTCAAATAATAATTACCTGCCACAAAAAAAGTTCTTGCCTAGCTTAAATTTTTCTCCCAAAGATGGAGAATTCTATAGTTGCCAATTCATAGAAATGTAAACCATCTGCCTCAAAAAAGTAGAAATGGGCCTGATGTGATGGCATTCTGGTGGCTGAGTATATCCAAGAACCAAGAATTGATTTTTTTTCTATAGGAAATTTACAAAAGTAAGTTTAAAGAACTACTGAGATTAGCAAATCAAATACTTGTTCAAAACCAGGCCCACCAACCAAGCTCCACTCTCATTCAGTTTGCTCAAGGGTAAATCAATTTAGAGAAGCTGCTGTAAAAATAATGTCTCTCTTTTGAGGTTAGGGGAGATGAGGAAAGGATCTTTGCATGTGACACTCGAAGAGAAAAGCTGTGCCTTTCCACCACACAAGTGGGGTGGCTTATTGTGTGGTATTCTACAGACCCATTTACTCTAGGGCCTTTCACACTATTATGGCACAGTTCATAGAGCCAAACTTACTGCACTTTTCTAAGGGCTTTCAATAATAGTAAGCTCAGCTGAAAGCTGCAGAGTTTGGCAAAAACTGCAAAACCTATAAAACCATAGCTCCCCTTTATAAGCACTCCCCTTACCCTAGAGATCTAATTTTACAGGTGTTTACTCTTGTCAAATTCAGCTTGCATTAAGGACTCCTCCCTCCCCTACCTAAACACCTTATAAAAAGTTTCCACCCTGCTTCTGGGGGCCGAGAGACTTTGAGGCATGAGCCCACTCTTGGCCTGGCTGAACAATAAAGGACCCTTGCTTAATTTGGGGGAAAAAAAAAAAAGCCAAAGAACACAAGCAGGTAAAGAGGTCAAAAATCTAGCAGCTGCTGTATCAGTAGTAAACTGGTTTAACCCACTGAAAAATCCAAGCCCAGGGCAGCGCCTGTGGTTCAGTGAGTAGGGCTCTGGCCCCATATACGGAGGGTGGCAGGTTCAAACCTGACCCCGACCAAACTGCAACAAAAAATAGCCCGGCATTGTGGCAGGTGCCTGTAGTCCCAGCTACTCGGGAGGCTGAGGCAACAGAATTGCCTAAGCCCAGGAGTTGGAGGTTGCTGTGAGTTGTGATGCCACAGCACTCTACTGAGGAAAAGAAAGGAAGAAAAATCCAAGACCACAATTCATCTGAGTTTGAACTTCCAGAACTTGGTATCCTAGTCCCAATAAAAACAAAGTATACCCATAGAGACAGAAAGCAAATAAATGGTTGCCTAGGGCTTGGGGTGGGAGGTTGGAAAGAATGGGCTTATGAATGCCAAATATTAATAGATATGAGTATTCTTTGGGGAGTGATGAAAGTATTATAATATTGTTTGTGGTGATGCTTGCACAATTATGTGAATTTACTAAAAACCATTTAATTCCAGCACTCTGGAAGGCCGAGTCAGGTGAACTGCTTGAGCTCATGAGTTCAAGACCAGCCTGAGCAAGATCAAAAACTCATCTCTAAAAAAAGGTAGCCAGGTGTTGTGGCAGGCACCTATAGCCCCAGCTACTTGGGAAACTAAGACAAGAGGATTTCTTGAGCCCAAGAGTTTGAGGTTGCTGTGAACTATCACACCACAGCACTCTATCCAGGGTGACAAAGTAAGACTCTGTCTCAAAAATAAATAAATAAAATAAAATAAAATACCATTTAATTGTACCCCTTAAATGGGTGGATTGTATGGTTTGTGAATTATACCTTAATAAAGATGTCACTAAAACCCCCCAAATGTATGAATTTTCTTGATCATTAAGATCAGGGTGAGTTGGCAAAAGAAGGTCAAGGTAGAATAAAAAGGTATTAGAAGAAATGGCAAGGGCTTGGTGCTTATAGCATAGTGGTTACGGTGCCAGTCACATACACCGAGGCTGGTGGGTTTGAAACCTGCCCGGGGCCCGCTAAACAATAATGACAACTCCAACAAAAAATAGTCAGGCATTGTGGAAGGCACCTATAGTTCCAGCTACTCAGGAGGATGAGGCAAAAGAATCACTTAAACCCAAGAGTTTGAGGTTGCTGTGATGCCATAGCACCACTCTACTGAGGGCGACATAGACTCTGTCTCCAAAAAAAAAAAAAAAAGATGAAATAGCAAGAATGTAAGATGTAAGACAAGCAGAGAAAGCTTCATGGGGGTCTTTCTCATGGACTTTTTCCTCCATCAATCAAGGGCACAGGCTTAGCTTCCATGCAGTTAGGATCTGAGGATGCTTCTGTTCTGAGTTCCTTAAGTGCAGGGCCACGTGCCTTAAAATTCTCTGGATTCCCAATGATTAGTACAACAGCCTGAACTTTGGAGCAGCTCCCTTTATGTGCTGGAGATGATCTGATTAGCCGGGTTTCACAAAATAAACCCATCTCTTGGAAAAGATACACAAGATACTGAGAAAAGGAAGGATTCCAAGAGGGAGGTTTTACTTTACTTCCAATGACCAAAGCAAACATCTGATAAGGCGTATTCTAACTTAAGAAATAATCAGGTAAAAGACTGTCATTTGTTTATCTGACAAAGACAGAGGATCCACACACGTCCCAGATTGCCTTTAAACATACTCTACACATCTTAACTGCATTCATTATCACTTCCATGGGGAACCTGGTTTCTTAAAGCTGAATTTCTCACCATCATAGGGCTTTCCCCCAAATAGGATTACCCTCTTTGGGCATGAAGTACACTGGTTGTAAATGGAAAATTGGTTTGGGCTATTGGCATGGCTTTTGGCAACATCTATTAAAAAACTGACATCAAAATTTAGCACTCCCTTTTAAAATTTTTGCTGAATAGGCAGATATTTAAAAATGCTGACATGTGCCTCCAAAAGGAGCTTCCACGCAGAGGGACTAGCCCTGCCTGAGCACTTGGGATGAGAGCCTTTGGTTTCTTTTTTTGAGACAGAGACTCAAGCTGTCCCCGTAGTTAGAGTGCCGTGGTCTCAGAGCTCACAGCAACCTCCAACTTCTGGGCTCAAGCGAGTCTCCTGTCTCCGCCTCCCAAGTAGCTGGGACTACAGGCGCCCACCACAATGCCTGGCTATTTTTTAGTTGCAGCCATCACTGTTGTTTGGCGGGCCGGGTTGGACTTGAACTCACCACCTTAGGGGTATGTGGCTGGCGCCTTGAGCCACAGGCACCCAGCTGAGTCTTTGGTTTCTTAACTCAGATAAGGAGATACTCTAACATGAAGCTGAAAACAGTGAGATCTGGGAAATGGCTATGGTCTGTTTGGGGCCCCTTCATCATTATGTTGAAACTTAACCCTCTAGGGGAAGGTATTACAAGTGGATTCTCTGGAAGGTGACTAGGTCATAAGGGTGGAGCCCTCATGAATAGAATCAGTGCCATTATGTAAGCAGCTAAGAATTGTGTGAGTCCTTTTGCCCTTCTGTCATGGGAGGACACAGGACAGACCTCATTAGACACCAAATCTGCCAGCATTTTGATCTTGGACTTCCCAGCCTGCAGAACTGTGAGCACATTTGTACTGTTTATAAATTACCCAGTCTAGGGCATTTTGTTATAGCAGCCTGAACTGACTATGACAGAGACCTTACCTGGGGTCTGAGATGTACACTGAAGACAGACGGCGTGACACTGGTAGGTAAATCATTCAAGATCAAATCTACGTGTACCAAAAAAGTAAGCTCTAGCCACACTGATTACTGCCAATGATAAAGAGAAAATTAAAAGGAAGGTGTATATTTAAGTGAAATAGGGTAAAATGTAATTCCAGCTAAAGCAAAATGATACCTTTGAAAAGACTTGTTGAAGCCTGGTGAAACAAAGCGTTTAGCATCAGATTTGCAGAAGTGTGTCTTAAGAGTGTTTTTATGGGATTCCTGTAGAAATGTGGAACTTATATTGAGATGTAGTTTTCTTAATGTACTATGCATTTTATGAAGTGCCTAAATCATTAGCTTTGTTCAGGTGAATGTACTAAAAGGCATAAAGTAAATGTAGTCAAATCCATGTACTTAGCCTTAGGTTAAAAGGAATAAGCTGCCCCTAAGTTGTGGACATTGGGATGCCCCTTTTTGTCTGTTTCTGGCAGTAACACAGTCATACTGAATGGCAGAGAGACAATCACTCTGTAAAGGAGTCAGAAGAGAAAATTTCAATCCATTAACTGAGGATCAGAGGAATCTGCAGAAGAGCATTATAAAGAGTTCTTCTTCAATAGCAGGTATCACATTTAACAACAAAGTCAATCTATCTCAAAAGAACGGACAATCAGTTTGCCCAGAATTTGGGAGATAAAGAGCCATTGTTTTCTTTGCCAAACATTCTGCCTATAATTTTGACAAGACACACTGGGATACTTTACTGGGGCTGGGGCTAACACTGAGCCCCAACAGCCAGGAAATTGAGATTTGTCTGAGACTGTTTATATGCTTATCCTGAACAAAAGCAGAATATCCCCGACACAGCAGAAAAGAATGGGTGATATTTATCTTCTTGAAAAACAAGACGATGCCAAGAGAGCAAAACTTTAGGAAATGTACAGGAAGAGGAGAAAGTCGGAGTTGCTAACATGGTTCAAGTGAGACTTAAGCCACTTCATCGGCACTACAGGTGGAAACACAGGAGCAGAGCCCAATTTAGGGAACTCCCTATTTCCATCTCGTTAAGTCTTGTTTGTAACAAGTCTTTGACATAGATGGTGGGTTTATCATCCTACTTTTGTTTTCACGCAGTGATAGACTAACATACTTCTTCATATCCCTGGTCTGCCAATAAAATTCTGGGAACTGGAGGATTCTAGGATTCAATGTATTAAGATGTTTAAGAAGTTGATAAAAAGTCTCAAACAATTATAGAGTAGGCAGGAAAGAACCATACTTCTTGAATGAGCCACGTCTTAATCTACCATTAAACATGGAGAGCACATAGCTAAATCAACTTGCCCATTACTATGGTCTAAATGTCCCCTAAAAAACTCAAATTGAAACTTAAGCTCCAACGTAGCAGTATTGAGAGCGGTGAGGCCATTGGGAGGTGACTACACCATAAGGACTCTGCTCTCATGAATGAATTAATCCACTCACAGACTAATAAATTAATGGATTAACAGGAGGAGAACTGGTGGCTTTCTAAGAGGAAGAGCGCCCTGAGCTAGCACCTGACCATTAAGGCTCTGCAGTCTCCACCAGCAAGAAAGTTCTCACCAGCTACAGCCCCTTGACTTTGGACTTGTCATCCACCATAACTATAAGAAATTTTTCTTTATAAATTATCCATTTACAAGCAACAGAAAATAGACTAAGACACAGCTCAATGACAGTTCTGCTCATGTATCTTAATGATCATCTTTGGTCAGAACTTCTGAGCCTTCACTGTCAGTTTCCCTCCATCATTATGTAGTATCATGTATGTGACACTTGGCACTTCTGCCGTCATTCTACCACCACACAGAGCCACACAAGCTCATGGTGGATGGCAGAGAGGAATGACAGAACAAGAGACTCTGATGATATCCCTAAACCACAGAATTCATCAACCCCAAGTGCCACCCTACCCTCCAGCTGCTTTCATGATATATGAAAAATACCCACTCTTGGCTGAGTGCCTGTAACTTAGTGAGTAGGGCACCAGCCACACACACCAACACTGTAGGGTTGAAGCCCGGCCCTGGCCTGCTAAAGAACAATGACAACTGCAACCAAAAAATAGCCAGGCATTGTGGCAGGTACCTGTAGCCCCAGCTACTTGGGAGGCTGAGACAAGAGAATCTCTTAAGTCCAAAGAGTGTGAGGTTGCTATGAGCTGTGATGCCACAGCACTCTACCAAGGGCAACATACTAAGACTCTGTCTATAAAAAATAAATAAATATACAGAAAAGTATCAACTATCCTTATGCTTCAGAGGCAATTTCCCACATGTCCTAATTTAAGAAAATTTAAGAATTCCTTTTAAAATCTATTATATATTGAGGGTCTCACATGAAATACTCTTGACTGCCCACTATCAGAAAGGCACCTAAAAAGCGCTTATTAAGAAAAATTCTAAATATTTTAACTTTAAATATTTTACCTGAAAAAAAAAATACTCATTCTCAGGTTGTCTCTTGGTCCCACAGGACAGTGGTTCACAAAATATAGTCCCCAGATCAAGCATTATCATCATTAGGGAACTTAATTGAAACACAAATTCTCAAGCTGTGCCCCAGACATGGTAAATCTGAAATCCCTGGGGCAAGGGCCCAGCAATCTGTGTTTGAATAAGTACCCCTAGTGACTGATACATGCTAAGACTTCAGAACGTCTGCTGCAAGAAACATTATGACATCAGAGCCCAGTCACCACTAGTCACAATCATACTATGTAAGTACCACCCTACCCTCCAGCTTCTAAACAAAGTATTGTCATAGATGATGAAAAGCTGGGGGGAAATGACATTCAACAAATGCTGGAATAAAAGCTTTCACATCATTATTGCACACAGATAATGAAAATATTTGGTAGTTTAAAAAGGAAATAAAAGCAGCAACCAGCCGGAGAGGCACAGCCCAGGCTGCTGCATTAAGCCTGGCCATGGCAATAGCACCCCTGAAAGTGTGCATCGTGGGCTCGGGGAACTGGGGTACAGTTATTGCAAAAATAATTGGCAATAATGTCAAGACACTTCAGAAGTTTGCCCCTTCAGTCAAGATGTGGGTCTTTGAAGAATTGGTTAATGGGAGAAAACTGACGGACATCATAAATAATGACCATGAAAATGTAAAATATCTTCCTGGACATAAGTTGCCAGAAAATGTGGTTGCCATCTCAAGTCTCAGCGAGGCCGTGCAGGATGCAGGCGTGCTGGTGTTTGTCACTCCGCACCAGTTCATCCACAAAGTCTGTGATGAGATCTCCGGGAGAGTGCCCAAGGAAGCACTGGGGATCACCCTCATCAAGGGTATAGACGAAGGTCCTGAGGGGCTGAAGCTCATTTCTGACATCATCCGGGAGAAGACAGGCATTGACATCAGCGTGCTGATGGGAGCCAACCACGCCTGCGAGGTGGCTGCAGGCAAGTTCTGTGAGACCACAATCGGCAGCAAAGTCAGAAAGAACGGCCTTCTCTTCAAAGAGCTTCTGCAGACTCCAAGTTTTCGAATTACTGTGGTGGAAGATTCAGACACTGTTGAACTCTGTGGTGCTCTTAAGAACATCGTGGCTATAGGAGCCGGGTTCTGCGATGGCCTCCGCTGTGGAGACAACACCAAAGCTGCCGTCATCCGCCTGGGACTCATGGAAATGATTTCTTTCGCCAGGATCTTCTGCAAGGACCAGGTGTCCACAGCTACCTTCCTAGAGAGCTGTGGGGTAGGTGACCTGATCACCACCTGCTTTGGAGGGCGGAACCGCAAGGTGGCAGAGGCGTTCGTCAGAACCAAGAGGACCCTTGAAGAATTGGAGGAGGAGATGCTGAATGGGCAGAAGCTCCAAGGACCTCCGACTTCTGTCGAAGTGTACCGCATCCTCAAGCAGAAGGGACTGGTGGACAAGTTTCCTTTGTTCACTGTAATATATCAGATCTGCTATGAGGGCAAACCTGTTCAGGAGATGTTGCCCTGTCTCCAGAATCATCCGGAGCATATGTAAAGCGAATCATGCAGTGTGTTGGGGAAAATTCTGCCTTTCTGATCAATCTTTTAGATTCACGTAGAAACTGGGACCTGCAACACGGTGTTTGCTTGACTATAATCTCATCATGGATGTGTATGAATTTTTACAGGTTCACTTTTTAAGTGTGAGACGCAGTTCATTGACTAAAACGTACTAGCCAACAACTGAACACACATAGGAACGTGTGAGTGTCTGTTTATTTCTCATTCTGTGGATATATCTAGGAACCAAAATGAAGTGTCCTTTTTAAAAACTGTTTGTGAAATTTCCCCACTATGGTAGCTTATAAATTTGAAACTATTCTTGCTATACTTCTTAGATGTCATTCATATGAGTGAGGCAATTTTTTTCTCATTCTTTTGATGTTGAAATTTAATCAGCATTGACATGGACATTAAAGTATAGAATGTATGTCAGTGGAACCTGTTTACATAACTCGGCAAGTTCCAGAGACATTACATTATAGATGTTTTTGGCAAAATAATTTGCCAGAGTTTCTGGGAAAACACTGTTCTAGGCTGAGGGGACCTCAGGACAACCCAAGTAGACCCTTCACTCCTGCAAGAAACTAGGATGAGTATCCTTAGTTCTGAACTTTTACAGTTCAGGACTGCCATGAATCTTCGGAGAAGTTTTAAAGTGACACTGTCATACAGCCAAGTAGATGTCAATGTCATTGAAATGCACATGATGTGGAATAAGGGCTTTTAATTCTAGAATGAGAACAGGAATTATTGCACCTTTTAAATGACACGGTTTCAGAGTAGTATTATACAGTTACCTTCCCATCAGCTGGAAGTGTTAAAGGACCCATGTGAATGTAATTTATATACTCGTGAAATTCCAGTTACTTTGCATAATGTGGGCCTTTCCCCAACCCCAGTTTGGGATTTTTTACCTTCTGTGCCTGAAATGATCATAGAATAGATTTTCATGGGAATTTTAAAAACTCTGTCTAGAACATTTTGAGGGGACATTTTAAAGCCCCCCCAAATATATGAAAGCACAAACGCTACAAGTTTTAGCAGTTTTGATGCCATCATTAAGTTAATCAATTTTTGCTTGTCTCATGATAAATCTCTTTTAAAGTTTGCACACAGGTAACAAGAGTTACTTTTGAAGGTACATAAAGGGCCATAAGCTAATTGTAGTGTCTATTAAGAAGGATAATGAGATGTGAAAAATTAGGGTTTTGGGTGTTTTGTATATCCTCATCTGCATTTAGCTTCCTGCTCTGGGTTTTGTACTTGAGTGTTTCTCCCATAAACAAGTGCCCTCAAAATAACCACTCTGAAGTCTGCTGAATGTACCTTTTGAACATAGAATATTCTGCACATTACAGAAAAAGGTAAATTTTGTAAGTTTATGCTTTACTAATTGTAGATATTTACTATTTTGAGAGTTATCTTTTTTTGTAATCATTTCTTAAACCGTCATGTACTTTAATTCATATTTCTTATTAATTATGGCAATAGGGAAGGAGGCACCTAGATTAGAAGTTTAATTTGTACTATTTCAGCCAATCTGTGAAAATAAAAACTACACTGCTGCCTTGCTCTAATCCAACCTGCTATACCTAGAACAAATAACTCTCTTGAAATCCACACCCCAGGAGATGGAGTTGAGCTAAACTTCTGGTTTTTCATTTAACTCTTTAACTATATCATGACCCCATGGCACCGACCCAAGGAGGGTACTGTGGTGAGGTGTGGGTATACAAAAGGAACTTTAGTTTTTCCATGAGTTCTTACCTGCTAGCCTTTTTCTGACATGTATACTGTATTTGTTTACAGACTATAGGTGGATATACAATTTAAAAGCTTGGTTTAATAAACATTTATTTCCCCCCCCCCAATAAAATAAATAAAAGACCTGAGAAAAAACAAATGAGAAAGAATACATTTAAGAGAAACACAACTCTTCTAATTAGCTAGAAGTTTTGCTGAAACCACTGGAATTAAGGAGTTGTTGGAAGAGTAAAATAAAGTAGAAATCATTCAGGTTATTGTGAGGGTATGAACAACCAGGTCATAATTCTTGAATTTGTTAGGTAGAGTCCCTCTTGTAGTTGTGTCCTGCACCCAAAGTTGTGCCATATACACACCTTCTACCTCCTGCCTCCCCCCAACTTAAATAGAATTAAATTTTTCTCCTATGTGGATGTGTGTAAGAGAAAATATTCTTAAAAGGTACAAAGGTTCAAACAAAGGACTAGAGAAAAGCTGGTGAAGTCTTAAGTGACTTGGTAAAAGGTTCTGAGGGTTAGCTTAGCTTTTGCACCTAAAGGAAGGTTGTTGAAGAGTGTAGAGGACATGATTGCATTAATGTACACAGCTATGATTTTAATTTAAAAAAAAAGAGAGAGTGTACTGGACAGAATGTCCAGCAAGCATGAGCTGTCAAGTATGTCTGAGACCTCTCTGTTGATAGGAACTGACTGAGCTCCATGATATCCTTAATATTGCCCTGAGTACTGTGGGGTAAAGAGAAATGAGGATAAATTTATAACCCAAGTGTGGAAAAGAAATCAGGGAAGGCAGATCCTTATCCTTCAAACACCTAAGAAATCAGTACATACCGTGAGTGATTAGAGGTACTACAGATGAGAAAACAGTAAAATACACCAATAATCCAGACGAGAACCCTGAACAGTTTGAAATTATCCTGATAATCTCAGCAGGATGATTTTACATATGAGGAACCGAGAGTACAGCTCTCAATCTGGTTACCCATTAGAATCCCTGGCAACTTTCATGAAAATACACTGGGGAAACACACTGTTATCCCAGACCAATTGAAGCTGTATCTTTAATTGATGCATGAAGAAGGATATCTTTTAAAAGCCCCCCTAATAATTCTGATGTATAACTATTTGTCTGAGAAATCAAGAAAACAGTGAAACTAAGAAAATCTAAATGTACTATGCAGAAATTCAGTTTGTGATTCCTTATAAGTAATAAGCAATCTGAGTAGATGGAGAGAGAATATTAATAAATTAGGGTTGGCATACTTTTTATTTTTCCACTAAAATGGAGTTCTTAGTATTCTAATAATGGAAAGGGGTCACTATGGCTCTATTTTAAGGATTAGCTCTAGTCTCAAAAGGGCTTACGAATAGGACGTAAGAACACTTCCTCCTGTGGGTTATGTTAGCCTTAAGAATATTTTGGGATAAAGGTTTGTACAAATAAAGTCAGGGTTTGTGATTCTCTGAAAAATGCTCTAGGGAGTACGGAGAGGTATAGACATGCCCCGAAAGACCTCAGAATCTACCTGGAGAGATGCGATCTCACAGCCGCCAAAGGAGCAGAACACAGAGTGGGCAAGAAAAGTTCCACAGAACAAAGAGGACTTGGGGGATGCCTAGACTCTGCAGAGGCAGACAGCAGGTTTCTTGGTTGGCAGGCAGGCACAAGGTTTTGTAGGGTCAGTATAAGAAATGGCTAGGGGTAAGAGGTCAGGTGTGGTGAACAGAGGGAAGGAAGAAAGCCCTGTAGCCCTGACAGGTGACTGCCTACCTCAGTTACACTCAGCTAGTTACCATCGTAACCTCATTTTTCCCTTGCCAGTTACTGGTTTAAGAGAGAACATGTGACTCAACTCTGGCCAATGAGATATAAAGACCCATTCTCTAGGGTGCTTCTGGGAAAAGTGTCCTCCCTCCTAAAAGAGATACACGATCCCCTGCCTGGATGTGATGCTTGGGACTTCTTCTGCCACCATGCAAAGCCTGTCTAAGGACATATCAGCACACAGTGGGTGGCAGAGTAAAGTGACAGTAAAAACTTGGGCCTGTGATGATATCACTGAACCAGTGAATCAGTTAACCCCCCAAATTCACCTCTGAATGTACATTATGAAAAAGATAAACTTTCCCTATTGTGAAAGGCAGTTAGTTTTGAGGTATTCTGGGGGGTTTTACTTGCATCTAAAATATACTCAAACAGTAAGGCTAGAAAGATGAATTAGAATGGATTTTTGAGGGTTCCTGGGCCAGGTTCAGAAGTTTAGATTTTGTGTTACGGGTAAAGAGACGTTATTAAGTAGTAATCTCATGCGAAAGAGTGGCACTGTTGGTTGTAATAGAACAACAAGAAAAAAAGGGTTGGGTTACTTGTTGATAGTCCATAAGGGTTCTATTCCATAATCCTCTAGGGGGCGCTAAAAGTGGTTGTGGAAAGTCATGATTGGGCAGAAAACGTATAAAATCTCATAAGATGCGGAGGGAAAGGGCCATGTTAACTCTGCCTTTTTCCTTTGCTAAACACCCACTCTCATTATCTCTGCTGATGAGGCTTCCCTGTGGTAATCAATTAGAAATTAAATTCTCAAGATAGCTTATTTGAATGGAAATATTCCCTCTCCTTCCCCAGCTTATAGAAGCAATCAATATGCAGCTACACAATTAATTTTAAAAGACTCACCCAAAAGGAAGGCCTTGCCCCGTGCCCTGAAGGTTGCTAAACCTGCACATAAAAGAAGTTGTAAAAAAGAAAATTACAAGCTGCTTTATTTGCTTAAAACTCCCATCTGCACCAGTTACCATATGTGTAATAAGTAATTATCTTCCCCGTGCTCCCAACAATTATATTCTCTAACCAGTTTTTTAAATATTTCCCATTCAACTTTCCTTTTAAGATTAACAATGCGATTCCTAAACCATTGATTCTTTTAACTTCTTCTCTTAGAGCCGCAAGGGAAAGTCCAATTATCCAGACAAATAATTACATGTTGTGGATGTATCATTAACAAAGATCAAAATCTAGGAGCATGGAATGTCAATAATATTTTTGGCCAAGAAAATCTTCCTGATGTTAAAAGAAAATATGAATTCTGAATAGGAACAGGAGTTCATGCTACTAAGATTTGACCATTCCTCATTCAATTGAGGGTCAAATGTCACCCTTTTCATTCAAACCTTTACTATGTGACTATTAAGGGCTAGACACAATCCTAAGAGACAAGAATTAATGTACTCTTTGTACACATGGAACATAGAGCAAAGGAAGGCAAGTTATTATGACATACTATAATTTAACTGTGTGTTAAATATTTACCCTACTGGCATGAGCTGAGAGCTGTGACAGAGAAGTAGATAACCCAAGCTAGGGTTATCTTGGGATAGGGTTATCCCCACAACTTGGGATGTGGGGAAGGGTTATCAGAGGACACCACCCTTTGAAATGAGTCTTGAAGATGAGTAAATTGGCCCTGAAGGTGAGGAAGGACAGTCTCCAAAGAGGACACAGAGCAAATCCAGAAGGAAGAAGAGGCCAAAGGCTGGGTGTGTGGAGGGGACTTGGGGGAAGTATGCAAGGGAGGGATGACTACTCGTTTTGTATGCCAAGCTGGAGAGTTGGTTTTTATTTTGGAAGCAATGGGAGTCAGGGAAAGATACCTGAGCTCAGATGCCACAGGAGTGAAATGAGGTAAACAGCAAAAAAGGAAGGAAGGGAGGGAGGGAGGAAGGGAGGGAGGTGAGCCCCTAAGGCAGTGGTTCTCAACCTGTGGGTCGCAACCCACAGGAACTGTATTAAAGGCATTAGGAAGGTTGAGAACCACTGCCCTAAGGGGTTGTTCCAGCATGGAGGTGTAGAGTAGGAATTAGGAGGGAGGTCTGGGCTGGAAGTATAGACAGGAAACCTGCATGTTTAGGATGGCTGGGCCCAAGGGTGTAGTCGATGGTCCTCAAGCAGAGGAAAGAAGTCTCAAATTTGGGGGTGAAATACCATGGAGACCATGAAATTTTCCTGGTTAAGGCCACCTAGGGGGGAAGCCCACCAAATCCTGGGATGCTAACAGGGCCATACAGCACTTATTTTCTTAAACTTGCATAGATAATTCTGGGCATAGACAACATTGCATATTTAATCTGTTTCCAGCTCAAGCATAAACACATAGCCTTTATCTCAAGGGCAATGATTAAGAAAATATTTATGGCATAAAGCAAAACATGAACACTGAATAGAAATGACAACAACAAAAGAGTCATATCATTCCTAGAACTGTTTATACATTTGTCCCTACCAATCACACCCTCAATTTGCGTTTTTGTTGAACAACCACTAAACTTGGCTAAGCTTTCTGCGACCTCTCACCTTCCACCCAAGATGAGTCTATGCTTTTATTTTTATTCTTACTATCATTCCCTTTGTTCTTAAAAGTGAATGCTCAAATTCCACTTACACATGAGCTAATATATTCGAAGGGCCTAGTGCAGTGCCTGACACATAGAACGCACTCAGTAGATAAGTTATTATCACCTGCTGTTTAAGACACTATCTTCTCCCTGAGTCACTGATCAGGGAATCCATGGTGTAACTCTCCTCCTCCCCACTTTGTTATTCTGATTCTCTGTATATATATATGTACACTAGATCTCTAACATGTTTGCCGTATAGACGGCAACTATGAAAAACTGTAATTGAGCTGCCTGGGATCTTCACTGGGAGAAGGGAAAATCAGGTATCATTTGGTATTTGCACTTGCTTGAGAGACCAGCGTATTTCTCTTAGGACATGTGCTTGAATATTTGTAATTTGTTTGTATACCATGTGCCTTAGAATATTTAAGAATAGTTAAGTTACCAAATCAGAAAATGTCATCCCTTTTCCTAATTTGTTTGTATACGATGTGTCTTAGAATATTTAAGAATAGTTAAGTTACCAAATCAGAAAATGTCATCCCTTTTCCTAAGCAACTCATGTAAGCAGATGGCACATGACTATTTTTATAGCTTGTTTCTCCGTTACATGTAAAAATATTTATTAACAGTGTATTTCTGTCGCGTCTGTGCAACAGCAAGAAACCCAGCCAGGCAGCTGGCCCTGCGGCTGGGGGAGGGAGAATGAATGCTGATATGCTCTGGCTCCCGTCTCAGCAGATGATCAGACAGAGTCTCAGCCTGGGGGAGGAGAGCAAGGAATGCCTGCTGGTTCCCAGCACCCAAGGTGCCCCCACCAGCAGTCAGGAGCAACTCTCACGACATAACCTCAGCTTTCATCAAATTTAAGGTCTCACTGATCATGAGATGGACATTATCTTATATACTACTGAGAAAGCAGAAGCATCTCAGATGGGAAGCTGAACAGGAAAACCCCATCTGGAGCTGGGGAAGCAAAAGCCCACAAAGGAATAAACCTGTAAGCAGAACGGGATGGCAAGGAGAAGCACATGTAACCTGGGCACTGGGCAGAGGGAGGGAGGAGTCTCCCCTGAAGATCTGAACCATAAGCCAGAACTCATGGGGGTTTGCATTCCAAATGCCACCACCAGTGTGGTCCAGCAGCCCTCAGGCCGCGAATCTGGACTTTGGTCTTAGTTTGGTAGTGCTCCAGCTGACCAGCAGTGCAAACTCTCTGGAAGAAATGGATTGCCAGGGCAGCAAGCTGCATCCTGCTTTCAGATACATTAATGCATAAAAATATATACGCCCAGGAATAGAAATACAGGGACCTCGTGCACTGTGAGGCCCGATCTAGCTGTTGCTCAGGTCTGGAGTTAAGAATATCAAAGAAGCAGGCAAGACAGAAACCAAAATCCAAAAGGTGACTCAGTGAAGGAAATGAAAGCAATGGGAGACTGGCCATGCACTGGTACACGGGGGACAGGCAGGTGCGTCCCGGGCCACAGCTCCATCCCTCTGTTTTCTGACTTCCAGAGCCAGGATAGACCCTCGCCCAGCTTCAGTTCATTAATAAAATGTGGAAAATACTTTTTCTAGAATTACTGAGGAAATGAAAAAAAGCAACTATACTTAAAAGCATTTTATATACTATAAAAGTACCATGCCAATAAAATCGTACTTACTGTTCTTGGTTTAAATATTCTGAATACTCCTCCAGTCAGATTAATTTTTTCTTCTAATTTTCACTTAGCAAAGGTTTGTACATAAATCAGGCCCTGAATGCATCCTTATTAAGTGAGTAACTAAAAACTGCCAACATCTGGCCCCAGCTCTCCTCAGTCCCAAATTCCTGCGGGCTGGTTACCACAGTTGCTAAAAATGGAAAAAGGAGAAAAAAAACAAAACCAAAAGCCACCAAGTCAGGATAGAAAGTACTTATGCTTAAACAAAGACAGCCACACATCTACCCTTGGTCTCCCTAAAACTCACACCTACAACAAAACCAGAACATAAGCTGAACGACATGCCTTCACAGCAGCAGACTGAAGTTAGGCTCCGGGCAACTTGACAGTGCATCAAACAGGACAGAAGACAGGCCACAAACAGACCCTGAGGATCGTCAAAGAGCGCCTGGGAGAAGCAACCGAAGTCTAGGCTTCCTGGAACACCTTGGTATCTGCTGCTCTGCTTATTAACAGTGAGAGCAGGGGGAGGAGGTCCGCACCAAAGCACACTGCTTCAAGTTGGAGGAAAGATGAGGCGGGCTGGGAGTGAGAATCAGGGATTGAAGAGGACACTTCTCTTTCCAACCTAAGTAACCCTGCATACACAAAGGGGAGCTTACGGTTCAAGGAGAACAGGAAGGAATGGAAACTTGGGCTCATTCAGGCCCTGCCATCACCCATCACATGTCTCTGAGTGAATTTGTTGCCCATATGACAAAAAGTTGGGCAGGATGACCAAAGGCATGATTTGTATGTGACATTTCATGACTCTAGCCATTTAAGGATGGCAGTATTTAAGGAACAGAGTTCTGGGCTTTTCATTCTCTGTTGTCAACCCATCCACCCCCTCTTTTTTTTTTTTTTTCTTTTTTTGCCTGGGAACAATAAACTCTCCTAAGAACAAATTGAATAAATACAAATGAATAAAGACAAAAAGAGCACACCAAAATAAATAAGTTGTAATGTGAAGAGACTAAGAAACACAGGTGTACACATGTGTTTTAATTAAAATTAAAGGGAGGTCCAGAAAGTTGAGTGAACACAGAGGAGTCGCTCAAGTTGCTTGAGGTGGGAGCAGGAGGCTCAGGATGAAAATGACCATCGGAGGCAGTGGAGAACAAATAAAACTGGGGAATGAACTGAGCGATAAGAGATATGGGCAGCCCAGAAAGACAGCCAAACTGTCATAGTCTTTAAATACAGTCTCACCCTCAAGCCAGCAACTCAGAGACTGATCATTTTAAAGCAAAGGTCCACGTGTGGCCAAGGAGCCCTGTAACTTCTTCCCATTCATTTCATTCTGAACACTTGTTTTGAGTAACTATTCCAAAATATTTCTGTGGGAGCCGTATCAGTCAACAAACCAGAGAAAGGTAGAAACTTGTCCAAAACACAAATTTTTAAAAAGTGGTCTCTAGTTCTGGCCTTTTCCAGACATTCCTTGAACTTTTCACAATGGATAACTATCAGAAACCCCAACCCACAAGTTTCCTGTAGATTAAAAAAAGAAAACAAAAACACGGAGGTCCAAGAGTTGTCCAGTAATAAACAATTTTTCTGGGAAACTGGGTACAACGTTTATTTCACCTCAGTCAGGACGTTAGCCAGTATTTTTGTCGGACTCAAATTCTTAAAGTTTTAAATATTTCCTATTTTCATTCTTTGGCTCACAGCTAAATAGATAAGCGTTCTTATCTGGGGGCTCTACTTGATAAGGACTTAGGAAAATACAGTTCAAAAGAAAAAAAAAAACATGTAAAGAAATCTTTCTTGTGACAGTAGCGGTCTTTTTCCTTCATGAGGAAATCTGGCTGCTAGAGCAAAGCTGCAGGAATTCCCTGCCAAAAAAAAATGACCTCTGAGGGTGGGCAGGGTTTGCCCTGAGTAGTCACAGTCCTACCTGCTGAATGCCCAGAGGCCTTTCAGACCTTGGAGCATCTCATAAACACAATTGTGTTAGGTTCCACTGCAATGTCATAATTCAGAAATTAAGGAACAAGAAAGTTAAATAAATAGTCCACTCAGGGACATAAAGGAAGTCCAAGCCACGATTTAAGCTTTAAACTGAAGACTTACATTACGCCCCCTGTCCTCAGAGACAGGCGCTCATTGGTGGTTTGGAAAAGAAGCTAGCTTTTTTTCTCTCTTTTTTTTTTTTTTTTTTTTTGGTGAGGGATGGTTTTGACCCCACTACCTCCTGCATATGAGGCTGGCACCCTACCCTTTTGAGTCACAGGAGCCTCCCAGAAGCTTTCCTTTTTTAGTTACATTGTTAAAGGAGACAAATGGTTTGATGTCAACGTTATTTTTTAAAGCAGATCTTATGATGCTTCTGAGTTTTTTCCCCCAGCTTTATTGAGGTGCAATTCACAAATAAAAATTATACACCTGTAGTACCAAGGGCAGGATGACAGAGACTCTGTCTCGAAAAATAAAAAATAAAAAAAAATAAAAGTTATACATATTCAAGGTGTGAGATGTGATGATTTGACATATATCGTGCATTGACTACTACAATCAAATTAACACATCTATCACATACATTGCTGCTCTTTTTGTTGGTGGGGGATGAGGACACTTAAGATTTACTCTCGGCAAATTTAAAAAACAGTACAGCTGTATTAACTATAGTCACCATGCTGTCCAACAGATCACAAAAACTTATTTACCTTGTAACTGAATTTTGTGCCCTTTGATCAACACCTCACCACTTCCTCCATGCCCCAGGCC
This sequence comes from Galagoides demidoff, assembly GCA_963574575.1. Lineage (NCBI taxonomy): Eukaryota > Metazoa > Chordata > Mammalia > Primates > Galagidae > Galagoides > Galagoides demidoff. The sequence goes on along the minus strand of CAUYQV010159771.1, from coordinate 777 downwards.
CTAGGGCAACCACTGTGACTCTTAGCTTTAGTAAGTTCAACTGTTGTAGAGTCCGTGTACAAATGAGAGCGTAGGGTATTTGTCTTTCTGTGTCCATTATTTCATTTAGCATGTCCTCCAGGTTCATGTTATGTTGTCCTAAAAGGCAGGTTTTCCTTCTTTCCTATGACTGAACAGTGTTCCATCATATATATGCACCACACTTCATTCATTCATGCACTCCTGTGCAGTTAGATTCAGTCCCTATCTCGGCTATGGTACCTAATGCTTCCTTGGGAGTGCAGGTATCTGTTAGACACACTGATCTAATTTCCTTTGGATATTTATACTCAGAAGAGGGTTTGCTGGATCATAAGGTACACAGTGGTTCTACTTTTGAGGAACCTCCATGCTTTTCCATAACGACCATGTAATTTTTATTCCCAGTGTGAAAGGGTTCCCTTTTCTCCATTTCCTTGACAAAATTTAATTTCGGCTCGGCGCCTGTGGCTCAAGCAGCTAAGGCACCAGCCACATACACCTAAGGTGGTGGGTTCGAATCCAGCCTGGGCTGCCAAACGACAATGACGGTTGCAACCAAAAAATAGCCGGGCATTGTGGCGGGCACCTGTGGTCCCAGCTACTTGGGAGGCGGAAGCAGGAGACTGGCTTGAGCCCAGGAGTTGAAGGTTGCTGTGAGTTGTGATGCCACAGCACTCTACCCAGGGAGCCAGCTTGAGGCTCTGTCTCAAAAAAAACAAAAGACAAAATTTAATTTCATTAACATACATCCTAACA
>CAUYQV010159770.1:0-16993 GCA_963574575.1 Galagoides demidoff | reverse complement strand
TTAAAAGTGGAAACTCAGTTTCCATGGAAGAGCAGAGATACCCTTCCTATTTCAACAGAAGAATGGATGAGAAGTATTTATATGAGGGGCCAGTACCTCTGAAAAGAAAATCTTCAGGTGCATAAAACATATCACAAGCTCTAAATAAAGTAGGTTCTTAGTTTCTGTTTCAAACTGTAAAATGAAAATAAACCAGTTCATCCTTATGTATGTCACAGGAATAAAGGGAAAAAATCAAAAAAGAGGTAAGTTCACCGCAAGAAAACACAGTCCAGTAAGTCCACCAGAAACGTGTTCTCCTAGACACACTGTTTCCAGGTGCTGTTCTGGGGGCAGGTTCAAACTGTACTCTGTCCTTATTCTAATACTCCTGGAGAGGCCCTTCCCACCATACGGCCACTCCAGAAAGCACTCAGAAGTAGCCCTCTGCACGGCCCCTGTTACCATGCTGCTTTCTGTGGACTGTTCAAGTGTACATTTCGAGCGTTCAGCACCGGTCAGTAAGTCACACACTCCATAGAACAAGAGGCTCTCAGAACACAATCACCAGCCTGTTCCCACTGCAGGCTGCGGGCACAACCACCCCTCAGAGGACAGCGCAGATGGAGAATTTCCACACGCAAAGCTTCCCAGCCTTGGCCGGGTGCAATTTAGGAATGAGGCTCCGAAGGAATTAGAGAGACCATTAATAGACACATTCATTGTAATTGGAAACATGAGTTTGCTGTTCAAAAAGCTGAGTGCCTAAAACTACCCGCAGAATCCTGAAGTGATGTGTCCTAATTACAACCACATTCCTTCAATCAGAGATGAAAAAGTTAGCACTTTCTCATGTTTGGCTGGAAGCACCCGGTCGGTCATTGCAGTTGTGAGGTCTCTTTCATGGGAATCAACATTTTCATTTGGTTTCCACATGAATAATCCTTGGAAGCTACGAAGTCTTTGAAGGGTATCTATTTTTGCCTGAAGGTCTGGTGGCCTCAAAGTTCACACGCACCTCACAGATGCAAAGGATCCCAGCCAATTCGTCCCTGCATGCAGATCCCCACCGAGGGAGGGCCCTGCCTGTGTGGGGTTTCTGTATTCATACTGCTTGTGTGTTTACTCGTACTTTCAGTTGCCTTCACAAGTCTAAGAAGCATAAAGATCACCTGCAAATGCACAGTCCTACCTCGGGGTGGGACACAGGCTTTGCCAAAGCTCCAAACGTCTTACCTGCAGGCCTACGCGGCCCTCACCTCACTCCCCTGCACTGCTGTGTTTTATTTAAACCTTCAGACTGTGGGGGAAAGAAAGGGAGCATTGGACCCAGAGAGGAGCATCTGATGGAGAGGGGAGCAGCCTCACACAGGCAGGACCAGCTGACAGCTGAGGGGATTTCTCTCCTCCCTGAAATGCTGGGGCTGGCTAGGGCACTTCCCAGAATCACTACAAAAATTACTTTTCCTATAAAAGAACGTCCAGATGACCCAGACTAGCTCTGAAGAGCAAACACCGAGTCCCAGGCTGAAGGTTCTGTCCCACCCACACAGCAGTCACAGGCCACTGTCCAAGACCCCGAAGTTCCTTTCTTACAGCCTCTGTCCCTAACTTAGGTCTGATTTCATTTTTTTTTTTTTTTTTTGAGACAGAGTCTCACTCTGTTACTCTGGGTAGAGTGCCTTGCTGTCACAGCTCACAGCAACTTCAAACTCCAGGGTTCAAGGGGTCCTCCTGCCTCAGCCTCCCAAGTAGCTGGGACTGCAGGTGTGTGCACTGGGCCTGGCTAGTTTTTCTATTTTCAGTAGAGATGGAGTCTCACTCTTGCTCATGCTGGTCTCAAACTCCTGAGCTTGGGCAGTCCACCCGCCTCGGCCTCCCAGAGTGCTGGGATTGTAGGTGTGAGCCCAGACTGATCTGCCTGAAGCCACCACAGAGGGAGTGACAAGCGGGTTTACCGGGCCCCACACATGCTACCTCCCAGATCCCCAAGTGGTCTTTTCTGGTCTGTAAGTCCATCAGAGGAAACCTCCCAGCTGTCCACTCTGGGAGCTGTGGGGGGTCAGGGTGACCACAGTTGAGTGTTGACTCGTCACTTGTCACCTGCCACCGTGGGCCGGCCAGTTGACCTCTCCCAGCCTTGACCTCTCTGTTCCACCTGCCGCAGGGCACATTGAGGAGTTTAGCACCTGTGGACTGAGTCCTGTGGCCAGAGGGTGAGTGTGGGAGTGAGAGCCGCAGGGGTGGGGCTCTGATGTCAGACCCCCCTCCCACGGTCGGGTGGGCTGCTTTCAGCCCTATGAGACTACCTGACTGGGCGGCTCCAGCCTCTGCCAGTCCTCAGCCCCTCCTCTCCTGGCTCAGCAGGACATTCGACTGACCAGAGTTGACAATACCAGTGTGACCCAGTGCTCACTGCAGGCACACGGGGTGGACATGGGGCAGATTACGTTTCTTCATGGAGGCTTCTGGGCTCAGAAATGTCACTAGCTTGAGTCTTTCATGAGTGATAAAGAAACCAAGATGGGGAGGTCAGAGTTTGGCTGGACCAGAACCCGGATCCTGCCCCTCAGGGCTCTCTCCACCAGGCTGTGCTCAGACTGCTCTGAGAGCGGATATCCTGACACCGCGGGATGCCCCAGGGGCGCTCTGCCACCCTCCAAGGGTCACCCTCTTCTGGGTCCATCCTGCCTCCCCAGCTGTGACTTCCTTCTGGGATCCGCCCCAGGCCGGGGTGACCACCCTCTCCCTTCTTCTAAGACCCCATAATACGCTATAGAAGTGTTGAACTCTAGTGAATTTCCATCCAGACAATTGCCTGGGACAAAAATAGTGAAATGAGAACAAATGGGAGTGACCCAGAAGAAAAGCCAGTGCACCCAGGGAGACGCGCCCGAGAGGCCACTCTCTCTGGAGCCGCAGTGGAGAGGCGCCGTCTGGGGACACCGATGTCTCCTGGCTTGTGTCCTACTTTGCCAAGAGGGAAAATGTGTGCTGGAAATCTAGGTGTGCCCTAAATTAGCGAGTGGAGATGGCGGCTGCAGACACTAGACAGAGCCAGACCACCGGTCTGGAGCAAATCCGCCTCATGTGTCGGGTGAGAGCCACACAAAAACATTCTGTGCATCTGGAGGCTCAGCTGGCAAAGGAGTAGAAACACATGACCATAAAAACTGGACTCAAGGCGGTGGGACTTGGGGTGTAACGGGAGCACCAGGAAAACCACTTTTACCGACCAAATTAGAACCTTCCAGACCTTTCTTTCTTCCTTCCCCTCCTTCGTTTCTCTGGGCAAATACTCCCCTAGCACCTCCCTTTTTTTTTTTTTTTAAAACTAAAACAGTTAACAATTTTATTTTCACATTTCACAATACAAACGAAAACTGCCCCTTTTCTTGGTTCCACTTCTTCCCTTCAAAACTTTTCTTATTCTCTCTTTGATGGGAGGGGGAGCAGCTCTTCCTTATCATGTTGTTAAGAAAACCCCCAGCGTCACAGCACCAAGATCTCCTGGTGAAGCAGAACAAGTGACATAAAACTGACATAAAGAAAACCCCCCTCTTCCTCATCAGTCCAGGACCAGTGGGCACCAACATGGGACCAGCAGGAGGTCTCATCATTGGGGGCCCAGCATCACTGGCATGTGACCTCCCGTGGGTGGCCTCATCCCAGAAGCAGGTCCCACTGGCATCATCCCAGGAGGAGGACCCATCATCGGCATCATGGGAGGGCCCCACATTTGGGGTGCTGGCATCATGCCAGGAGGACCCGGAAGATTGGGGGGAGGTAGAATCATGGCCCCTGCAGGAGGAGGTACTTTCCCCTGTTGAAAAGCAGCTGTCGTTTTGTCCCTTAGGCTCTGGGCCTGCTTTTCCAGCCCCTCACATTCTCTCTGTGCTTCCTCCCACTGCACCGTGCCTTTCTCACGGATGGAGAATCATGGGTGAGACACATATCGCAGGAGTCACACTAAAACTTGGGCATATTCCCTCCTGGCTGTTGGCGACTCTGTTCTGAGACGTCCGGAAATGACACACACACATGGTCCAAGGTCCAGCAGGGAAGTGGAGTCAGGCTGTGCTGCACGGACCCCACAGCCCAGGGCCACCTCTTTCTACACAGAGAGGGGCGCTTCAGTCAGGGGGTCGCAGGGTAAGGAGGCTGAAGGGAGTGGCTGGGGGAGGCATGGGGACAGCTGGGGGCAGGCAGTTTGAGCAGAGCAGAGCGTGTATGGAGGTGGTGGGGGCTCAGCCTGCAAGGAGAGGGAGGAGGGCTGTGCAGGTGTCTAGGGAGCTCAGGTGAACTTGCCAGCCAACCTGACGGGAGCCTGAAGGGAGCAGGTTGTTCTTCTCTCTCACCCCTGTGTGTGGCAGCTGCAGTGATATGGGACAGAGCTGAGGAAAGCCAGGGCCTGATGCTACTGTTCACTGACAGACGTCACAGTGCCTGGCAGAAGGGACAACGGAGAAAGAGGGAAGAGGACTCCCAGGTGAGGTCTGGAGCCAGGATGGACAGGACGTGCATCAGGATGGAGCTGGGTGGGGGTGGAGGCCACATTCACTGAGTGCCTCTGTGTGCCGGGGACTGGGAGTGGGTGTGTCCCCAAAGTAGCAGTGTCCATCCCATTCCAGGTCCCGGTGCACCTGCCACTAACAGTGTCATCCTAGGCTTGTGAGACTACTTGTCTAGGCCCTGCTAGAGAATACGGGAAGGTCTGTAATGGAAGCACATGTGGGCTCTTCCAACTGCAATATTGCTTAGAAGCAATTTTAGGAAGGGTCTATGCAGAGTTGAGCCTGCTTCTGGAAGAGCTTTGAGGGGATTTGATACCTCCCACAAATGTGCTCTGGCCTGTTAGGGAAGAGAGAGGGAGGGAGGCCCAGTTAGACTGAGGTGTGAAGAGTGAGGTGAGCGCCCAGAGAAGGGAGACCCTGGGACCCTCAGCACACAGAAGGACTTCAGTAAACAGGTGTCTGCCTGAGATGGGATGGGGTGGGGGGCAGGAAAGGCCACAGGAGAAGTGATGCTCAAGCTGACCCATCTAGGAGACCCCCAGAGGAGAGGGCACACAGCACGGTGAGGAGGAGACCCCCAGAGGAGAGGGGCACACAGCACGGTGAAGCAGCAGGAACAGCCTGGTCCGGGGAGACCAAGTGTGCTGCCTGGTGTTACCAGGGCTCAGGGTATGAGGACAGGAAGTGACTGGCGATGTACAGAGACAAGAAAGAGGCCAAAGAGTCTGGATAAGAAGCCGGGAAGGGCTTTCCATGACGAGGTGCAGTGGCGACCCCATGCTGAACCGTCCTTCAGGACAGACTGGCCAGGTACCAGAGAAATCCCTGCAAGGGACCCAGGTAAGGCTACTATATGGACAGGAATTGGTGACATGTTAGGACAGGGCAGGGGAGTAGGTGGGGTCAGGGTAGATCATCCTGGGTGTCTGGGTAAGTGATGGAGCTCCGTGGCACCTTTGACCCAAACTGGGGACACAGGAGAAAGGGCACTGAACAAAGTTTCCTTTAGTTCTGGACACTGTAAGTGTGAGGTTTGCAGGATATCTGATTTATTCATACTTTCGCTTATTCCAGAGAGGATTCAAAGGGAGATTACATAAATACACAAATGATATAAAATGAAAATAAACATATGTGGAAAATAAAACTAGACCGTTCAGAGGGAGAGAGGAGTTAAGTTAATAGGGCACAAAACACATGCTCTGTAAGCCCCTCGCATTTATTAGAAGCAGGTCACAAATGCTTCCCAACCGGCCACACAGACAACCAGGCTGCCTATACAACTCAGGGTCCAAAATGAAAAAAAAACCCCAATTCCCCTGTCCCCACTCCCCAAGCTTTCTCTGAAGTGCACGCATGAGGAGAGTTCTCTGTGGTTTATAAAACGGGGTGTTGTGAGGACGGAAAGCCGCCTGTAGAGGGGGCACACCTGAGGTCTGGTTCACCCAGGGACAGACTTGGGGATTTCCAGAAGGCTGTGAGGCCTGGAGACAATCCCTAAGAACTGTGTCTCTCACGCAGAATCTTTCAGAAACACCAAGAGACGGCAAGTCTGCGGTCACCCTGCCCGGCAAACACCTGGAAAGCGGCTTCTCTCTGAGCCAACCCCGTGGGCTGCAGGGGACGCAGTGACCGTCCAGGGAAGATCAAGTCCAGACCCCCACGTTCTGCAGAGGGAGGGTTGGTGACATGAGCAGGTGGAGACAGCGGACCCAGGTGGCAGAAGCTGGCTGAGGAGGGACCCTCAGCATCTGCATTTGAGGGTTAGGTGTGAGGGGGAACCTCAGAGAAGGGGAAGGAGGAACCGGAGAGAGTGAAGCCCTGAGAGCTGAGCAGAGAGACGGAGCAGCTGGGCGTGTCTTTACTGCCTTTAATCTCTCTGTAAGTGTGTATTTTAGGGAAGGCTATGCTAGTTGCAGTGACAGACAAATCCAAAGTCTCTCAAAGGCCTGGAAGGACATGTTTATGCCACATAAGAAACTCAGAGGCCGGGGGGGGGGGTGGTGGTGGTGGGAGGCACAGGAGGGGCAAGGCCGAGGAGTGCACCCCCAAAGCCATCCTGGCTTGTCATCTGCTGGCAGACAGAGGGAGAAGGAACAGGACGGTCGGGGTGGTGGGAGAGCAGCTAGTTAGCTCGACCAGAAGGCGGGACATGTGGCAGGCGGGGGGCGGCGTATTCCAGAGAAGTGACGGGACAGAATCACAGAATCATGAGGGGAGAAGTGGAGCGAGGGATGCAGATTTGAGGGAGTCTGGGATGTGAAGTGGACCCGGTGAAGAGGGAGATGAGGTGACTCTGAGGGTGTTGCCGGCAAACGGGGGGGCGGGGGAGAACACAGATGTGGGGGGTAGAGAGGCTGGAGAGAGAAGGAGGGGGAGGGGCTGAGGCGCCAGTGGAAGAAACCAGATCTCCCTGAAGCTGAATATGGCAAATGTGAATCCCGTGAAACAGCAAACAGTGAAAGACCAGACGGCCGTGCGGCTTCTCAGGACTGTCGCCCGATGTCTTCTGGGTCTAACCTGGAACACGTGTGGTTTGCACAGCTCGTTTTGTATCTTTATTTACTCACACACATATGCCAGGGGTTCCTGTCCTCCAGCACCATAGGACACTCCCAGTGCAAACCCTGGAGAATTCTTATAGTGTGGAGATGTTGGGTCGACCAGAAGGCTGCTTGCTGGCAAGCCAGTAACCAGCAATTAATGCCTTGGCACAGTGGAATTATGTCTCCACTGCAGAAAAACAGTGACCCCAGAGGTTCTGGTCAACTCGCCTGTACCTTTCCGGGTGAACACAGTGACTGCAGAAGCCGTGTCCCCATACTGAACCCCACTTCAGCCTTGCACGTGGCAGAATCATGATGGATGTGACACGTAGATGTGGCTTGTGTGTGACAACTGTTCTCCAGCTTGGGGAGAAAGGGTGCGGCCGCCCAGTCACCAACAAAGCCAGCCTGTGGCCTGAACAGACTTCCCTTGCCTGGACACTGTCCACCAGCCAAATGGTTAAGCATCCGTGTGAAGATTAGTTTGTTGGGCTTTTTATTTATTTATCTTTTGTTTTGTTTCTTGAGACAGTCTCACTATGTCGCCCTTAGTAGAGTGCTGTGGTGTGACAGCTCACAGCAACCTCAAACTCTTGGGCTTAAGTGATTCTATTGCCACAGCCTCCCAAGTAGCTGGGACTACAGGTGCCTGCCATAAAGCCTGGCTATTTTGTTGTTGTTGTTGTTGTTTAGCAGGCCCGGGTTAGGTTTGAACCCATCAGCCTCGGTGCATGTGGCCGGGGCCATCACTGAGCTATGGGCGCTGTCTGTTTACACAGTGGGCCTCTGGCTAGGGTCTCACTTACCTAAAGGGTGTGTCTGTGAAGTACATGATACAGCGTAGCGGTGTCTCAGACCACCTCTTAGCATTGAGACCCGGTGCAGTGTGCTGGGAGGAAGGGCTATGTGTCCTTGAAATCAGTGGCGATTGTGACCTGCCAGCTCTGAATCTCAAAGAACAGACTGGAGGGTGTGGGGAGGGAAAACAACTACCCCAAGTCTTGGACACGGAAGTAAAGCACAAGTAGAGCGATCGGTGTGAGAAAGGATTTCACGAATCCCGTTTCTGCAGGCAGGCCGGGTGGCCCGCATTGGGGAAGGGGTTCCCACTGCTCAACTCTGAAAGCCTGGGTGCCACTGGAAAAGAGAAGCCAGGGTCCACCAGCCCAGGGGCAAAGCACAGCCCGGGGTCAGCATGAGCTCCGGCCGAGGGGCGAGGCTGTGGGCTTGCGGTGCAGCTAACCCCCCCGGAAAGCAGAGACCTCGACTTCACAGTTCAATCTTGCAAGAAAAAGACCTCCCATGTTTTTTGAATGCCTGAGAGCCTGGAGGCTTTGCTGGAAAACAACTTTTTCTGTGTTACTTAGAGACAATCACTGCTTGCCAAAACACTAAAAAACAACCGAACCAAACAAAAAAACAACTTAAAAATCACAAAACCTGAGAGCTGGAAGGAATATTACAGGCTGTCTAGAGTGCTCCAAAGCAACCTAATTATTGTAAACTGGACACACACACGTGCTTCTAGGGAGGGTACCAACTTGAATTTAGCGTGGTTTTTGGCTCCAATCTGCTAAGAATACAGTTGTAGGGTCCAGAGCTGATATCTGCCAGCAACACCAGCTAAGATGAGTCATATTCTACACTGGGGTCCTAGGGCAGCTCAGGAAGGCCACCGACAAAGTTCATGACACAAACTTTTACATAGCCCCAAAGCCCTCACAGCCCTTTCATATTCAAGCTGTAATGCATAACTTATTTTATTTTGCATCTTATTTTTCTGATGCACTAAGGTTTATCACAGTGGCAAGGTTTACTGTTTGTAGCAGTTGCAGTAGTAGGAATGGCTACGTATGGATGCGCTGTTGATAACCCCCGTTACTCAGCGCTCTCCACGTGGCAGGTCACCTCCACTGCATCTGATGAGTACATAGCGTTTACGCCTTCACACGGGTCACGTGTTTTACTGATTTTACTTATCTAGCAGCCTCCCCCTGGTGCATTGTGAGGTTCCTAAGTGCAGAGGTTTTTGTCTTCATTATTAACTAAGTCTCTAGTACCGTAACAGTGCCTGGCACATGGGAAGCCTGCAAATATTTATTGAATTGAATCAACTCATTTAATCCTCACAGTGACTCCATGGGGTGGCAGTGGTTACAATTCCTCTATTACCGACGAGGCAACTGGAACACAGAACAATTAAGTAAGTTGCCCAAGGCTGCACAGTAAGTGGTGGAGCTGGGACTCAGTCCCGGGCCACTCGGCTCCAGACCCTGCCTTTTAACCAGTATCTACATTTCCGACTTCCTAATCAACACATTGCTGGCCTGCCATGAGTTAGCCCAGGCGTCCTCAAACTACGGCCCGCAGGCCACATGCAGCCTGTGAAGGACATTTATCCAGCCCGCTGGGTGTTTTTGCGGCTGCTGCCTGTCCTGCTTAGCAGCCGACTCATCCCAGGGCCTGTAGTCCAGCCCTCCCACGGTCTGAGGGACAGTGAACTGGCCCCCTGTTTAAAAAGTTAGAGGACCCCTGTCAGCCAGTTGACACAGTTTCTGAATAAACCTGCTGGTCAACAATGTGTTAACACAGCAGCTGTTCCCCGATCCACTTCTCCCAGTCTCAATTCCCAGTTGTCCCAGATTTGGCCGGCTCTAGTCTTTCCCCGCTTCTCATCTCTCAGCTGCTTATAATACAGAATCATTCGGGCCTCTGACATCTTAACACAGTATTGCCCAGCAATTTTATGCAGAGACCGTCCCTATCACAGGGAACTTGGGACTGGTCAGCAGTATGCTAATCCAGCTGGCAGCTCACATGCCGGGAGTGCTCACTGAACGCCAAGCTCCACCCTGGGCCTCTCTGCGCCCTCATTAATAGCCTCCAGTGCAGAACTGCTGTGTTAATGAGGCCGCAGAGAGGCCCAGGGTGGAGCTTGGCGTTCAGTGAGCACTCAGGCCATCCGCAATCACGCAGATGAGCAAGCCACATCGCAGCAGCATCCTGGACCTTGGCCAAAGTCATCCTGCAAGTTGTGCAGCCAGAATGCAAACTTCAGGCCCGGGTGACTTCCAAGTGCACATGTTCTTGGGTCACTACAGGAGTTTTAGACAGCCTGCGTTATGATCCTTTACTTCACTTCCAAGGAACGGCACCGAACTGTCCTTTCTGATTCACCTGTCCAGGTGTCAACTTGCTCGGTCCATCGTGCTGCTGGGAGGGCTCCATCTGTGTCTATCTGTGCAGATTTTACATTTTTTGATTTTTGTGTATCTCAAAACTTTTGTAATGGCCCACATCTGACCACTGCCCCATTCTGGACCTGAGAAGCCCCCAGATAGCCACTGCACACTTTAGCTATATGCCGTCCTTAGCTGCTCTCTGAAAATTTTATTTTAGATTTTATCTAATTTTTAAAATTTTACATTATCTTTTTTCATAACCCATTTAAGCTTTGAGTTATTAAAGCAAACCATCGCTAAGTCAAAGAGCCAGCAGCCTGTGGCTGGAGGGGGCCTGGGCCAGGGCCACCAACTGAACCAGCCACCACTGAGGGGAGCCCTCTTCCTCCCACAGGAGGGGCCCGAGCCAGCTGTGGCTGTCACCAAGGGACGTGCTAACACCCTTAGGAAGGGATCCTGTGTTTATTCTTAGGCTCCTCCCCCCCCGATAATGGCTGAAAATTTCAACCAGGGAGAAAGCAAGTTCGTAACAACTCTCCAAGATGGGTCCCAGTCCCACCAACTGCCCGTGGGTGGGAACCGCAGGACAGGGGCACGAGTCCAGCCTCGGAGAAGCTGCTGATGCCAAGCAGACACCAGGTGGAATCTTAACAGGGCCGAAGTGAATCCTCAAAGACAGGTGATGTCCTGGGTTCCCGCACGAGCCTCCCCCAGTGCAAAGTTGAGAAAGGCGATTTCTGTGGGGTCCTGTTCTCCTCATTAGTGAAAAATCAAAGGGGGGCAACTGGAGTAGACATGTGGTCCCCATAGTGCTTATACCACGAGAACCTGGGGTGCTCTTAGATAATAAAGACTTCTGGCCTCAGCACAATGATTCTGACTCAGTAACCTCAGAACGGGGCCCACAATGTTTTTTCAAGTCCCCCAGGTGAGTGCATAGATGACTTCTTATTTATTATCTGTCCCTTAAGGGATTAAGTGCTATCTCCCATCTCATGCACCCCGGCCCTGGGGAACTGATTTTGGTGAACACTTAGCAGTTTCGGCCACCAGCAGGCACTGAGGGAGAGGGGGATTCATATCAGATCCAGTCAGTAATGGTGTCTTCATTCTCTTTTCATACATTTTCCCCATCGTTTTGATGAAACTATAACTTGGATATCACTATCTCTCTTTTTCTTTTTTTGAGGCCCAAACAGCAATTATCTCTTTAATTTAGTTACTGTTAGTTATAGGAGAAATGCAGTAAGTTCAGTTCAGCTGTCAAAGGCAGGGAAGAAAGAGCTATGATCCCCTTCCACCCTGGAGAGGGGCAGGCTGGAATAACAACACGCCTACGGGAAACAGCCCACCAAGAGCATGTCTGTAAAGTTCATCACAGAAAGCAAGGCTCACTTCCTGCTAAAGAAGAAAGATTGCATAAACTTGGTGGGATAATCACTTCTGTTCTTTTGAGGTTATTTTTAAATTGTCATAGTTACGTTGTAGGGATTTCTAAGTGACATCAGTCCCGTCAATGGCTGGGTCTCCGCAGCTCTTCTCAGTGGCTTCCTTTTTTTTTTTTTTGAGGCAGAGTCTCACCATGTCACCCTCAGTAGAGTGCCGTGCTGTCACAGCTCACAGCAACTTCACACTCTTGGGCTTAAGTGATTCTCTTGCTTCAGCCTCCCAAGTATCTGGGACTACAGGCACCCACAATAACACCCAGCTATTTTTTGGTTGCAGTTGTTATTGTTGTTTAGCAGGCCCAGGCTGGGCTCAAACCCACCAGCTTCGGTGTATGTGGCTGGTGCCCTACTCACTGAGCTACGGGCACCGAGCTTTTCCAGGGGCTTCTATCTGAGCTCACTTCCTCCCCTTGATGTCATCCTTAACAGAATTAAAATAGCCTCCATGAATGGATCATTTATAAATACACCTCAGCTGGTCTTAAGATCACTTATATTAAACTTGTATAACGCATTATGCGTTTATCATAAAGCCAGAGCCTCAAAGTGAAGGCCAGGTGTGAGCTGAGTAAAATGTCATGGAAGGAGCAGGATGCATAGAAATGCCTGTACACCTGCCATGAGCTAAGTATCTGCTAGGCCCCATGCTGGGAAGGCCACTGCGAATGAGGCAGAGAATGTCCCATCCTCATGTGCTTACAGTCAGCCCAAGAGGCAAGCAATCGGGCGTCTTTCTCCAGTGGAGGAGGTGGCAAAGGCAGGTGTTTCAGGAGACAGAGGAAGGAGGCACTGGGCCTCACTGGGTGGGCAGCATAATGACATTTGCATCAGACAGAGGAAAACTCCAGCACGGCCTCAGGAGGAGCAGTGGGGTACGCTGAGTCAATGAGATTGCTTCGAGGGTCCAACCCCCTGCCCCAGGGCTCTGCAGGCTGACCCCTGGGCTTTATTATCCCACAGTGCACTTGTGGGTGTGATGTGTTGGGACCTTTGGTTGGCACTTGGGTCATTTTGGGATACAAATATTTCTGGAGGGTCCGTACTCGTTTCTGTGAAATGTAACCCTCCCTAAACTGTCACCAACAGAAAATGGCATGTGAAGAGCTTTCTCATTTCACGATGGGGTACTGCTGTCCACAGACCAGTTTCTTCCCGGCTCTCTCCAGTGCCCAGGGTGGATTCTTACATTTGAGCACGGGTCAGAACTACCCATAACATGGATTGTGGGCTTCTCCTACAGAGTTTCCATTCAGTAGGTCTGGGAGAGAGCCAGAGTTCCCTCTTCTGACAAGTCCTCAAGTGATGTTGCTGCTGGTTTGGGGGCCACAATCTGGGGACCACTGACTCAGGACAAGGGGTGTCGGGGAGAGATCTGAAGACACAGAGGAGACAGGGAGGAAGTAGGGAGAAAAGGGCCCGCGGTGCCCTGCATGTGGACAGTGAGAGGCTGGTTGGGAAGAGCAGAGGTCGCTGCAAGCCATCACTGGCTTTCTATGCCAATCCCTCCGCAGGTTATGGGTGTAGCTAAGGGATTCTGTAAAATTCATACTATGAAGATTGGAAGGGAGCTTCCTATAGCAAATGGGAAGAAACAGCAATTCAACTTTATCCGGGAGGATGGAAGTTAATTTCTGTTTCTCTCTACGCTATTTTTCAGATACATGTCAAAGAAAATGAGAAGCACAGTGAATGTACCATAGTCAGTGGGAGAAGATCAGATTTGTTTCTGAACTCAGAAGGGCTGTTATCAGAGCAGCAGCTCACAGCACGTGTGGGTGGGACACCACTTACCAGCAACAAAGAGCTTCAGGAGGGCTCTGTCCAGCCCGGTGAGATCCGGGAACATAAAGAGGAATGAACCGGCCTTACCCTCCCTCGGGTCGGGGGCACCTACAGGGCTTCATTATCTTACTACCAGTAAAGGGGAGAAGCCTGAGAGGGCCCCGCAGCTGTGTAACTGGTTTTGAATTTATTATAGAAATGCAAGTCTTATTTAATACCTAACTCCTACACTCAGGAAAAGTCAGACTTGGCAAAGGAATTCACCTTTAAACCAATGCAGAAAGCTTTCACTTAAATGGGGAGAATTCTGGAAAACTAGAAATGACCCTCAGGAAGATGAAGTTAAAACCATCCTGGCTGGACTATTACAGCTTTGTGTACAGACACTCATGGAATCCTGTCACACAGAGCTAATCCATGAACACACTCCACCACCTTCTCCAGCTCTCCCTGGGAGGACCCTCAAACATGGGAAGATGACCCTCTATTCCTGGAAGTCTGTGAGACTCTGGCTTCCAAAGAAATCTTAAAATGCAACAAAATGAGGTCTGAATTCATGGCAGTGATCATTAATGGGACAGTCATCCGGAAAATCCAGAAAATGCTTACTTTAATCTTATTTTCAATAGGTTATCATAAAAACCAAAACGTGATATTTGAAATGGTCTCAGTGCTTTGGGACCCCTAAAGGAAGAGGGTAGCCCACATTTTGAGAAAACATCCTTTTCTGTATTGTAAATGAACACCGCAGACCCCCCACGCCCGGTCACTTGACTGCAGTAGTGCCCGTCAAGTGGCCTCTCATGCAGCCTGTGCCCCAGTCATCCTCCTTAGCTGGAATCTGAGACCTGCTGCTGCTAAGGTGTGCCACTATTTTATATATAAATAGGGAGGAAAATGTTAGTTAGAAGTTTTTGACTTAGAGACATTAAAATGGAAAAAATACCCCCCACTCCCACCAAGTGAGTCTTGGCACAGATGGGGGGGGCGCCAGGACAAGGTGCTCTGCTCCCAGGCGGGGGCTGGACGCCGGCCCAGCTCCTGCATAGCTGCGGGACTGGGGCAAATCGATTCACCTTGCTGGGTGCCTTGGCTCAGTTTTGTGGAAAACTGTATTTAGCTGATATTAACAACACCTGCTTCTCCCTGCGCTCCTGAGAGAATGGACTGCGGTCCTGTTACAGGACTCGGTACGTCCCCGAGCTGCTTCGCTGTCTGATGGCTGCCGTATTGTAAGTCTGCTCGAGTAGAATTGAGAACTTAACAAACACGAAATGATTTTCCTTCCTCCAAATGACTTCACCTAATCTCAGCTGCCAAACCGTCAGACACTGTTTGAAATAAACGGTAATTAACGACTGTGCTTCCTCTGGAAATAAAATGATCTCTACGATGGAGTCACAGCCTCCCCTTCCTAGACTGAAGAATCACTCAGAGCCCTGAGGGGCTAATGACAAATAACGGGAGGATGAGAGTTGGCGTTTGCTTGGCATGACATTCGCCTGCTGCAGCTTCATTTTTGCTTGAGGTGAAAATCTGCCTTTTTGCTTCCTTCCTAGTCCCTTACGAACTTCCAGGTGCTGCGCTGGCCGCCTCTGCCTAGGAGGAATAAGGCAACTGGCGCGCACCGAGCTCAGCTGAGCAGAGAGGCAAGTGTTCCAGGCTGTGGACCCGTCACTGCACCTCTGTGGATGGGGATGGCCGCCGGCTCAGACACTGATGAGCTACAAACAGCATCGGGCGGCTTTTCCTGAACACGACGTGAACCCACGCGCATGTGTCTGATGGCGAATCAGAGCACACACAGCTAACAGGAGGACAGAACAGTTCTGGCCCTCTAGCTGCTTCCAAATCAAACCAGTGAGAAGCTTTTCTTCCCCTGCACATGAATAATTATGAGGCGGTGATCCTACAACAAAGACTTACTTTCACTCTCAGAGCTGTCATGACTTAAAGTAAACATGTGACAGCTAATATCTAGCAATAAAAAAGAAAAATGAGCACTTAATTAATCAGGCTCCTGTTGCTAGAATCTTCTGCCAGCTTAAGCGTTTGTTTAAACTAAACCCTCACATTCTGACTGCTCATTGTGGTTGATAATGGACCTGATTTCCAAAGGTCTGATTGAAGTTCACTCGGTGGCCATTTCATGGGAATAACCGAATATTTCTATAAACTCAGATATCTATGTTATTAGCATATAAACGGGTCAATGATTCTATATAAGATGATATCAAGCATCTCTTGTTAATAAAGAGTGTCGTGTTAATAAAGTGTCCCGTGAGTGTTTGGATAGCACACGTAAACACCAACTCAGAGTGGGGCTGTTACATGAACCACGACCCACATAGGAATAGCAAACCCAAGCACTGAATGATAAAACTCAAACCTCATATCTAGATATCGGGGCCAGAACACTATAAATGTAATACAGCTTTCCACTGTTTCGAGATCTGTTTCATCATAGGATAAATTTTTCTTTCGGTGCTTTACAGGGTTATTAAGGATTAAAGTACCTATTAGATTTTTCAAATTATTGGAAATAACACATAAACCATGATGTTTTTAGACCCTTAGAAACTCAGGAACCTCAGTTATATTAAAATTTCAAGGCTCAGCGCCTGTGGCTCAAGTGGCTAAAGCGCCAGCCACATACACCTAAGGTGGCGGGTTCAAATCCAGCCTGGGCCTGCCAAATAACAATGATAGCTGCAACCAAAAAATAGCCGGGCGCCTGTGGTCCCTGCTACTTGGGAGGTGGAGGCAGGAGACTCGCTTGAGCCCAGGAGTTGGAGGTTGCTGTGAGCTGTGATGCCACAGCACCCTACCCAGGGGGATAACTTGAAGCTCTGTCTCAAAAAAAAAAAAATTTCAAAACTGACTCCAAGAAACATAAACTAATCATAAGATCACCCTGTAGAGTGTCACTTTACTCTCCAGAAGTGTCACTCCTCATGGGATAATTTTTAGAACGTTGGTCTATCACCATCTTTATACATGAGGAAATTGAGGCCCGGTCTAGAAATAGGCAGGAACACCTGAAACCAGAAGGGCAAGATGGACACTGGGAACTGGTTAGTTTCCAGGTAGGTAGCCAGCTCTGTGAAGCACGTGGAGTGAGGAAGGAAGCTGGGCTTCGTAAAAGCAAGAAGAAGACCCCAGGGAGAGCTGAGCGTGGAAGGGCAGTCCCCTCACAAAGGGGCCCAAAGCTGAGTTAGCTTCTGAGTCTGAGGGCACCTGGTGAAAGGTGCTTCCCCTGGGAATAGGGGGTTGTCACTCCCTTAGACACTGGGCGGCGAGAAACAAACCCCCTGGGTAGGACTCGGAACTGGACGTAAAGGCCAAGGCCAGCGTGAGTTCAGAAGTGAGTCGCCGCCCAGCCCTACCGGAGGAGAGAGCCATCATCCCCTTCTCTGCTCCTTTGGCCTCCAAACCAGCTCATGGTCCAGAACTGAGCAGGAGGCCAAGGTCTGACCTTTTGGAAGGGCACTTCCTGGGCCACCTGTCCCTGGCTTCCAGCCAGGCCCACCCTGCGGGAAGGT
>CAUYQV010159769.1:0-30887 GCA_963574575.1 Galagoides demidoff | reverse complement strand
TGGCTGCAGCCAAAAAATGGCCGGGCGTTGTGGCAGGCGCCTGTGGTCCCAGCTACTTGGGAGGCAGAGGCAGGAGACTTGCTTGAGCCCAGGAGTTGGAGGTTGCTATGAGCTATGATGCCATGGCACTCTACCCAGGGGCATAGCTTGAGGCTCCATCTCAAAAAAAAAAAAAATAGAAAAATTGGTTCAGCGCCCACAGTGCAGTGGTTATGATGCCAGCCACATGCACCAAAGTTGGAAGGTTCAAACCTGGCCCTGGCCAGCTAACCAACAATGACAACTGCAACAAAAAAATAGCCAGGCGCTGTGGTGGGTACCTATAGTCCCAGCTACTTGGGAGGCTGAGGCAAGAGAATAGCTTAAGCCCAAGAGTTTGAGGTTGCTGTGAGCTGTGATGCTACAGCACTCTACTGAGGGTAACATAGTAACAGTCTATCTCAAAAAAAGAAAAATTAGCTGGGCATTGTGGTGGGTGCCTATAGTCCCAGCTATTTGGGAGACTCAGGCAAGAGGATCTTTTTTTTTTGAGACAGAGTCTCACTATGTCACCCTCGGTAGAATGCCATGGCATCACAGCTCACAGCAACCGCATCTAACTCTTAGGCTTAAGTGATTCTCTTGCCTCAGCCTCCCAAGTAGCTGGGACTACAGGTGCCTACCACAGCCCTGGCTATTTTTTAGTTGCAGTTGTCATTGTTGTTTTAGCTGGCCCAGGCTGGATTCAAATCCACCAGCCTCAGTATATGTGGCTGGTGCCCTATCCAAAGAGCATGGGCGCCACCAGGCAGAGGATCTCTTGAATCCAGGAGTTTGAGGTTGCTGTGAGCTAGGCTGACACTATGGCACTCTAGCCTGGGCAACAAAATGAGACTCTGTCTCAAAAAAACAAACAAACAACAATAATAAACATCCAAACTAGTAAGACTGACGATCTAGATTCTCCAGGATTTCTTTAGCCAACTCCATACAAGTGCTTACTCTATTTCTTAAGGTGAAGATGACCTGTGGTTTCCGTTTCCTCACCTGAGGGACCCTCACTTTTCTCTCACTTTTTAAGTAGTTTTCCAGTTAAGCCACATGGCTCCTCCCCGATGACGTGTTTCTTTACACTATAGTCAAAAAAGTACTCTGAAATACTGGATGATTAGATTTCAGTATTACACTTATAACAATGGATGAAAAAGAAAACTTCTGAAAATGCAATATAAATAGTTACGTGTCCATGAAAAATGGTTTTTCCATATTTAAAATGAAAGCATTAAAAAGTATGTTTTCCTATAATCCTACCACTCCAGGAGGCTGAGGTGGAACGACTGCTTGAGTCCAGGAGTCTGAGAATATCCTGAGCAGAAGCAAGACCCTGTCTCTGCTAACAATAGAAAAATTAGGCCATGGTGCCTGTAGCTTAGTGGCTAGGGCACCAGCCACATACACTAGAGCTGTGGCTTCGAAGTCAGCCCAGGCCTGACAAACAACAATGACAACTACTCAAAAAATAGTTGGGTGTCTGTGGTGGGAGCCTGTAGTCCCAGCTACTTGAGAGGCTGTGGCAAGAAGATTGCTTAAGCCCAAGTTTGAGGTTGCTGTGAGCTGTGACGTCATATCACTCTACCAAGGGCGACATAGTGAAACTGTCTCAAAAAAAAAGAAAAAAAAATTAGCCAGGCACAGTGGCCCATTCCTATAGTTCCAGTTATTTACAAGGCTGAAGCAGAAGGATTGCTTGAGTCCAAGAGCTATAATGATGCCCCTGCACTCTGCCAAGGTGACAGAGTAAAACTCTTGTCTCCAAAAATCTTAATCTCTTTAAGATTATACTTAAGATTATATCTTTAAGAAAAAAGTATAACAGATACTGATAACTTACATAGAATAAATCACAAGATGCAAACAACATTACTAGAAATGTTACATTCCGAGGGGAAAGACCCTTTGGGTTGTCAGTAGGGTCTTTAATTCCTTCTATCTTTATGCCAAGAAAGGACTCCCTTTTAAACCCTTGAAAAGAATAAGATCTGTGCTATGGTTAAGCTTGTAGGAGAAGGAAACTTGGTGGAAACCCTTGAAGGATTAGTCTTAACTCTTCTCAACACAGAGTAAATCCCTGCCCCAAGAACCATGGTTCAATAAAATGTCTTTGGCCCTTGACCCATCCTTTAAGCATGAGTGGTGGGAAGGTAAGGGGATAAGCCTTGACCTTCTCCTTGAGGCCCAAACCTCAAACCACCAGCCACTGCCAGCATCTAAGTCTTGGACACACTGGATGATGACTCTGGGATCTAGCTCCTAATCCTACCCCCATGTGAGCAACATGATTTGAAACTATTCATATGTATAAACCATAGCAGAGGCAGGTGGTAGTGGTGGTGAGACAGGCCAGGAGAGGTGAACCAGAAAGGACAAAATGAAGATTTGCTGAGTGTCTACAAAGTATCAGCCTTATCCTCATCTCCAGTTTCTTGACTTTCTCACTTTCTCCATGTTTGTCAATTTCCTTTTAACCACACTTCCTTTTATAGTAAGCTATACTTTTTTTGAAGGTCTCTTAACTCCCTGGTCTTTTTATACATCTGTTCTAACCATCCCATGGGCCCTCACTATAAAATGGCTTTGTTGCACCTATACCCTGTCCATAGAAAATCACACCCCTGTGCTTACTGATATCCCCCACAATTTCATGCTATCCAGTTTCAGATCTACTTTCACTGCTTTCACAATATTGCATGTCACCCTTCACTTGTCTTTGTTAGCACATCTCTAATTCTCCTTATTAATTATCCATATCTTTGCTGTTCTTCTCTTCTCAAGAGCTACCCCATGCTGTGAATTCTTAGAGATGACCTAGATACCTACTTTACATATTTAAAAAAACACAAAACAACAACGAAAAAAC
Source organism: Galagoides demidoff (assembly GCA_963574575.1). Lineage (NCBI taxonomy): Eukaryota > Metazoa > Chordata > Mammalia > Primates > Galagidae > Galagoides > Galagoides demidoff. Next base: position 27,991 of record CAUYQV010159769.1, on the reverse strand, counting down.
CTATCAGGCACAAACTTCATTCAGCTCTCTGCTTCTGTCTGTAAACTGATCAGCAGATGCATTCATTCCCAGACTCAACCCCATTTCTCAAAGGAGTTCTCCTTCCTTGTCTTCAAGATTTACATCACAATTATTTGTTTATAGACCTTCTTCCTTAGGATAGGGTAAATTATTCAAGGGCAAGTACTCTTTCATAAATCCTGAATTGCAAACACCCAGCAAAATGCCTAGCACATAATATGGAAGCAATAAATTGTTGATTTCTTTCTTTTCTTTTTTTTTTTTTACAGTTTTGGCTGGGGCCAGGCTTGAACTTGCCAATCTCCAGTATATGGGGCTGGTGCCCTACTCCTTGAGCCACAGGCAAACTTACAAATCATGAGGGAGAGAAGACTACTTAAAGCTCATTTACAAACTATTTAAAGCTCAATTTATGAAACAATGCTTACTTTCATAGCTGAACTAATTTAAATACCTAAAAAAATATATTTGCAATGATTTTACAAATTTAGCAAGACAAACTGAATAATATATAAATAGTAGAATCTTAGCTTTGCAAGTCTGGTTTTGTATAAGGAAGATATGCAATTTAAAGTGTTTTGAATTAAATTTACTCTGCTCTTTTAAAATAAACAAATATTACCATAACAGCTAAAAGGAAAACAGATAAAATTCATACCCATGGAGCTAGCTATACATAATATAGATCTCTGAAATGATAGAATATATTCAACACAACATCAATAGGAATGTCACAGAAGCTCTAGTCTGCATTAGAACTATAATTCTTTGAGGATCTCAAATAAGCACATCAAAAAAATATACTGACATGTAAAGACTTTCAAAATCCACACCTACAAAGGAAATAGTTACTTGAATAAGCAGTGGAAATGGGACTTTGTTATTACTATTATTATTATAGCCTATTCTGACTTATTAAATAAGCATTGGTCTCTAATTTTAAATGAGTCATAAAAACTCTTCATACCTAATTCCATTCAACAAAAGTGTATTAAGCTCCTGTTTAGACTAGGTGCTAAGGTAGATGTTAGGGATACAAACATGAAACAGACAGTCCCTACCTGTAGGGCATTCTTGGCTTAGGAGGAAAGACAGAAATAAAAATAGGTTATCTATAATACCGTGTGACATCATCAGAGATATGTACGAAATGTTTTTGGAATCTTGCCAAGAGAGACTGATTCAGCCAAGGTGATGATAGAAAATTAGGGATAGACACAGAAGAAGTGGTAACATTCAAGCTGGGTCTGGAGGCATAACTAGGAGGTTCGTGGCTGGGCTATGGAGAAGAAATGGCAATGGAGAGAGACTAGCACGATCAAAGGAATAGGAGTATGGACATAGACGCCGTTCTCTCAAAACAGCCAGCAGTCCAGCCCTGGAGGCAAGGAGAGAGCAGTGCCTAGATATAAGGCTGGCAGGCTTTGAGCTATGTCCATCAGTATTTAACTTGTTTCATAGATAATTAAACCCTAATCATCTTTTAGGTGTAGGTGATTTATTATGGACGATACATAATGAGATGGTTGGTTTAAAAACCAACTCTCATGGTAGAATGGAAGAAGATCTAGAGAACAAAGAGGCAGAGCATGGAAGGCTAGTTGGAAGAATGTTCTTAACCTTTTTCTGAGGACAATGACTCAGTGAATCTGAATACCCCTCAAGTCTTCTGGAAGCACACGAACAAATGGGCTTACAGGCCTCCAAATGACACGGGGCTCTCCCTGCTGATGCCCCAGCTTTCTCCTGAGCTTTTCTCAGACATTAAAGCTGGGCTCTGATGATGGGCAACCTCTAATCTCTGGCTGCTGCACTGACTGCTGAGCTGTACCAACTGCTGCTACTATTTTTTTTTCTTAATGTTTTACATTACCACTCATATAAGGAAATCAGTGCCCCGGTTTAGTGAACTAAGTAGCAAAGATATGGAAGAAGAAGTCAGTGGAACTGATTTGAATTGTCATACTCTTTCATTCTACTTCTCACTTTCTTTCCTATAGAATAGTCTAATGGACTGCCCCAGAAAAAAACAGACACGTACAAAAAAATTGTATACAGGAGGCTGAGGTGGGAAGAGTGCTTGAGGCTAGGAGTTTGAGGCCAGCCTGGGCAACATAGCAAGACTCTGTCTCTAAAAAATTTTAGAAAAAATTAGGCAGACATGGTGGCATCTGCTATAGTCCCAGCTATTTAGGAGGTTGATGTGGAAGGATCCCTTGAGCCCCAGGATTTGAGAATGCAGTGAGCTATGATCTGCAGTCCAGGCTAGGCAAGAGGGGTAAGACCCTATCTCTTAAAAAAAAAAAAATTGCATACAATTTCTTAAATACTTTCAAGTCCATCCTTAATATCCAAATTAAAAACTCCTGAATGTATTACTGAAATAATCCAGACAAGAGACTAGTAATGAAAAGAGGCAACAGTCACAGGAAATAGCAGGGAAAGAAAAAAGATGTGGGAGATATTCATCACAGCTTAGAGACCAAATGGAAATTAAGAAGAAAGAGGAGTCAAGCCCAACCTTAAGGTATCTAATCTGGGCACATGGGTAAAATGATGATAACCTCTGGGATACCAAGAAGACAGCAAAAGGATGAGGAGCCAGTTGGGAGAACAGAGGAAACTGTTACTTATTTCAGGATATAAGGCATTGAGATTCCAGCAGTAATGCCCACTAAAAACACAGATTGAAAACTCAGAAAAGACATCAGAACCACTGCTTCCATATTTTTGAATGCCTGTTCTAGGCATATGAAAAGTTTAAGCAAAGGAATGTGACAACAGGGACAAATGCTGCAGAGACAAGAGGACAGGGCCTGGTAAGAGGCCACTAGATATAGAAATCAGGAAGTTCATGCTGGTCTGGGCCGCAGGTCTTTGATCATGGTCAGAGCACTTGGGCCTGAGGCCCCTTCCTTTTAGTTAGAAGAAAGAGAAGGAGTGTAAGCAGGTCTGGAGATCACACTTTCAGGAACTCTGGCAAAACAGTGGAGGGATACAGACACTTTTCTTTCTGAGATAAGTTTAAAGGGAGGACAGGAGAAAGCAGAGGGTATGATTGATAGGGTCAGCTAATTATGTGGAACAGGAGTGACATCATCGATAAAATGAGGGATGAAGAGAGGAGACTGGGAAACGTGGTGAAGGTTTGGGAAGAACATGGAGAATCGGGAAAATGTGTGGGTAAACGGGCCTGAGAAGACGGATGCCATTATGTAACTAAACTCAGCATATAAGATTCAGGTCATCAAAGGATCACCCTTTTTGTCATTTTTTTATAAGTGATTCACAGTGTTAGGTAAGACATAGATTTCTTTTTTTTTTTTTTTTTTTTTTTTGCAGTTTTGGCTGGGGCCGGGTTCAAACCTGCCACCCCCAGTATATGGGGCTGGTGCCCTACTGGTTGAGCCACAGGCACCACCTAAAGTACAGATTCTTATTCAAGTCTATAAATATAAACTTCATGTAAGCTGACATAAATATCTTGACGTTTTTGGTTTTAACCATCTCTTTTTTTTCAAAACTGAATCTTAAAGATTAACAACATGAGACAAGTAACAGGATTAAGTTAATTTGAAGTCAACATACTACTTGTATGGCTCAATTCTACTACCTAATTTTCCCACCAAAAGTGTGAGGTTAAAAACTATCACATGACTGTTCTCAAGTTTTTTCTTCTATTTACCATAAAGATTGAGGCTTAAATCTTTATTTCTTTCTCTCTCTCTCTCTTTTTTTTAATTTTTTTTTTGTGAGACAGAGTCTTACTTTGTCACCCTTGGTAGAGTGCTGTGGCATCACAGCTCACAGTAACCTCCAACTCTTGGGCTGAACTGATTCTCTTGCCTCAGCCTCCACAATAGCAGGGACTACAGGTGTCCCACTGGGCTATTTTTATAGAGACAGGGTCTCACTCAGGCTCAGGCTGGTCTCAAACTCCTTAGCTCAAGCAATTCACCCATCCTGGCCTCCTAGACTGCTAGGATTATAGGTGTGAGTCACTTCAACCGGCCTTAAATCTTCATTTCTTTTTTTTTTTTTTTTGAGACAGAGTCTCAAGCTATCCCCCTGGGTAGAGTGCCATGGCATCACAGCTCATAGCAACCTCCAACTCCTGGGCTCAAGCGAGTCTCCTGCCTCCGCCTCCCAAGTAGCTGGGATCACAGGCGCCCGCCACAACGCCTGGCCATTTTTTTGGTTGCAGCCATCATTGTTGTTTGGCGGGCCCAGGCTGGGGATTCGAACCCGCCACCTTAGGTGTATGTGGCTGGCGTCTTAGCTGATTGAGCCACAGGCGCCGAGCCAAATCTTCATTTCTAAGTCATTCTCATCTTTTCTCCTGTGTCTGTAACTTAAGAACTATTGTGGGCTAATTGTAAAAGCATTTCTTCCCTTAATTTCTTGTGTCTAAGTGCTTAAAATTGTTTGTTTTACTAACTATTCCTATTAATCATCTTCTAAAAAATGCCTACTTTTTATTTGGATAACATACAAACATATTAACAACTCTTAGTCATAATAATGGACAGAAAGGTGGTAGCGAAAACATAATAAAAAATGGTCAAAAATAGATTTATAGATATGGTTTTGGAATTTAAGTTGCTAATTGTATCTGAGGGTAAATGATGGTCTAGGGTATCATATTCTTTCTCTCATCCAACCAATGACACGTTTTGCAGTGGGAAGATGAGGAATTTTTCTTCCACTTGCTTCCATTTTCTCAGTGAAATAAAGATTCCAGGTCATCAGCCATCGGTGACGATGGAAGAACAGAAGAGGTGGTGTTAGAATTTTAAGGAGAGTAAAGAATTAGTAATCTCAGAGAATTTATTCTCCTGACAATAAACTGACTACGTGGGGAAAATATAGAAGGAATACCAGGAGTACCTATCCTAAGAAAGGCCCATTTGAGATCTGGTTCATAAATTCAAACACTATAAGACACTATGGTTTTGTGTTTTTCTTAAGCCGTATGTAACAGCCAGAGTACTGGGACAAAGAAGGCAGATAGCTGAGAAACGCTCAGGGCTTTGACACACCTGGAAGATGAGGAGTGAGGCTGTGAAGGGTATAGGCAAAGAGAATTATCATGAGAGACTGGGGAGCCTACGGTGGGTAAAGAGGAAGGAGAGAACAGAAAGATTACAAAGGATAGAGTAAATTAACTGCAGATTCTAGTGAGATCCAAACTGCTGGGGTGGGGATGGGAGAAATGCTAGAAGTAAACAAGCAAAGACGACCAGTAGCTGGAGAATAGGATGCTTAAATCTGAGATCCCAAAAGTAATGTGGTTACTGGTGATGGAGAAGTCTTGTGTACAATCAAAGAATAGTTAGCTGAGGTGGACTAAAGGAAAAGTTTAATGGAAATGGGAAGGTCAAAAAGATGTAAGAATATACTGCTGAACAAATCATCAACAAGGATGCTAAAGTTGCCAAGAAAATACAGGCGATTAGAACACATGGGAGACTGCACTTAGGAAGAGCAAGTAAGTCAGACAGCTTTTTAAGTGACTTTCTTGTTCATTCTCTTTAGTAGGGCAACCCTTACTCTCATTTGTTCTACAAATGTTAGTGACAATAAGAAGTATTAATGTGTATTATGTCATTATGCAATAGCTATTATTAAAGATATGAATAATATAAAATGTCAAAGAACTAAAGAAAGCAAAAGATAATACCCTATGGATTTAAGTAAATGAGACACTGGAATGTTATGTATAAGACTATTCTGTAAAAAATTAAGTATAAGGCTTATTTGTATCTCATTCTAGATCCCTTGTCATAAAGATATTTAATGATTCCTAGAATTTTGAACTGCAAAAGCTGCACTTTGATTATGTCTCACAATACATAGTTGCCAAAAAGGCCGAAAGTGTGGTCAAATGCAAGACAAATGAAAATTGAATGGATTAACTAGGAAATAGAAAATAAATCAGGTGCAAATCTCTAGAGAACATTAAAAATTACTAAGAGTCCTACTTTTCTGAGCAGTAGTTCTCAGAAAGAAAAAGAACTATTTTTTTTTTTTAAAAAACTGGGAGAAACTGCTGTCATTATGTTGTTTAGTTTTTATTTTGCAAGGTAAACATTTCTTTTAAAAAATCTTATCTGACATCGTCTATCACCACCCTTTCACATAAGAAAATTTTATACATTTATAATACATTTTAATATCAAAAGGTAGACTTTATCTCTGAATAAAGGACAGTTTTTTGCATTAAATAACCTCAGTTTTATGTTTGGTATTAAAAGTGTGGGCTCTGGAGTCAGCTTGCCTGAATTCAAATCCTGATTCTTATACCTATAAGCTGGAAATGGTAATATTAGCTAGTTCAATAGGTTATTCTGAGGCTAAAGTAGAATGCACATAAAGCACTTAGCATACTTTCTGGTACATAGTACAAGTTCATAATATTGGCCGTTTTAATATTAGCCTCTTTTTATCATCTTGCTTTAGATGAGTGATAAAATGGATGAGAATTAGATCACAGATGACCATAAAGCTTGAAAATAACTGTTGTACTTACCAAATTCATTCTGAAATTGATAATTATTATCATCTGGCCCCTTAAAATTTTATCTATTCCTAGCACTCTGGGAGGCTGAGGTGAGTGGATTGCCCGAGCTCAGGAGTTTAAGACCAGACTGATTAAGAGTGAGATCCCGCCTCTAAAAAAAATAGCTGGGCATTGTGGCAGGTGCCTGTACTCCCAGCTACTTGGGAGGCTGAGGCAAGAGAATCACTTGAGCCCAAGAGTTTGAGGTTGCTGTGAGCTGTGAAGCCATGGCACTCACCCCCGGGGTAACTGAGTGAGATTATCTCAAAAAACAAAATAAAACAAAACAAAAAAACTTTATCTAACAGGACTGTCACTTGAACTATGTACATTATAGTACCCATTCCTTTACCAAACTTCAAATTAACATAGTGATCAATGGGTTAGACCACGGCAGTTTCACAAAAAATTACTAAGTTTCAATCAGTCAGTTTTCTCTGTAGAAAGCCTCCCTTCCAGCTGGACCACTTATCAATCTTGCCTGCTGCTCTTATGCCTCAGACAGAGTAAATTCGCACCATTTTTCAAGCTTTCCAAGCTCAGATGAGTCAACATGTAAACTCATCTGGAAAGCCAAGCTACCATGATTATTAGTTCCACATATATACATCCCTGTATCTTTTCTCCCCTGTTAAAGTATATTTCTTTCTTTCTTTTTGGGACAGAGTTTCACTATGCAGCCCTGGGTAGAGTGCCATGGCATCACAGCTCATAGCAACCTCAAACTCTTGGGCTTAAGCGATTCTCTTGCCTCAGTCTCCCAAGTAGCTGGGACTGCAGGCACCTGCCACAGTGCCCGGGTATTTTTTGGTTGCAGTTGTCATTGTTGTTTCAGCTGGCCTGGAATGGGTCCAAACCTGCCAGTCTCGGTGTATGTGGCTGGCGCTGTAACCACTGTGCTACAGGCACCCTCGCCAAAGTATATTTCTTTTCCTAAGTTCCCCTTCTATCTTCCCAACTGTAACCATTTTCAATTTCCATAACTGCCAGATACTAAAAAGCTGCCACTGCACTTTCTTCGGGAGCACACACCCTGCTCTGTTTGCACTCACCTGGTATGACCTGGTTCTACTGAGAGAAACTGGGACTAATTTCTAGGCATGTCGCCCAAAAGTGTATTGGCAATGCTCGATCACCACAACCTATCCTTTGTCTTCTAGTTTGAGGCAGATTAGTATTACCTGGATATTCTTTCTCACCTTAATTCTAGTTTCTACTCTTAGTTAAATCTGAAATCCTCCAGTAACACACACAATTTGGCCTGCTGGAGGCACAGGTGCTAATAACCAGCGATTATAATTATATGAATTTTGGTAGGGAGAACTTTAAAAGGCTTTAATATGTATGCTACAAATACCTTAAAGTAATTTCTGATCTAAAAGTCTAAATAGAATAGGACCTTATTCAATCTTATAGGCATATCCAACCCTATGATTTCAATGATACATGAACATATTTATAAGATATCTAATGTATTAATCATAATCTCTTTTCTTAAAATAAATCAATAAAAAAAACCCCTTACTTCTGCAATACAAGAAATCAACAGCAATGTTTGCTAGTTACAACTTTCAAAACATTATCCAAAAAGTAACAAATTTGTCTGTGCCAAACTTTTCTATTTTACAAAGTAGTGAATTTTCCTTTGTTTTTTCAAATGTTACCAGAGGCAAGATGCATTGAGGAAAAATTCTTAATTGACTTTTAGGTATTCAAAAGAAGAAAATAAATGGCAAATGAGGCCAGGCACGGTGCCTCACACCTGTAATCCTAGTACTTTGGGAAGCCAGGATGGGAGGATTCCTTGAGGCCAGAAGTTCAAGACCAACCTGAGCAAGAATAAGACCTCATATATACAAAAGAAATAGAAAAATTAGCTTGGTGTGGTGGCACAGGCCTATGGGCCCAGCTTCTTGGGAGACTGAGACAGGAAGACTGCTTGAGCCCAAAAGTTTGAGGTTGCACTTTAGCCGGGGCTATAGAGTGAAATCTGCCTCAGCAACAACAACTACAACAAACCCATGGCAAAAGCTAATTTTACATAAGAGAAAGCAGAATGATAAAAAGATGAGAAGAATAGAAGTGGTCTCTATCAAATTAGCATCAAGATTGGAGTGTTTAATTCATTTGTGGGCAACATGATCTATAAAAAGAGAAAGACGCATGAAGTAGGTTTTGAACAGTGACTGATGTTTAAAGGGGAATCCCAAGTGGCTTCTTGTTCAAATGCAGAAAGATCAGCCATGTTTGCCAAAGAGAGAGGCTATCAAAAGACTCTGGCAAGTCAGGACATATTCGTAAGTCTTACAAGTTTCTCTCTGCAGCGTGCAAACCAGATCTGAATGCTTAATTTTTAATATTGCAGGCACTTGTAGAAAATACAATCACAAATATTAATATTTGATCTTTTGAGTTAAGGTTTTCATAATTTCCACTCCTCTCCTATTTCTTTTAAAATTGTTCATTGGAACTACATTTGTATTTTCTTAGTTCCACTTACCATTTTAGTAGTATAATGTGATTATTTAGTCTAAGAAACAGTTTTGTCTTTCCCAGCCAAGCAATAAAGACTTAGAGCATAACTACTACAACTCATAATACAGGTGGGCCTTTTGTTTGTTTAAAAAAAAAAACAAAACAAAACTGTCGATTATACACACTGATAATCAGTACAAAAGAAAACCTAAAATAGGTTATCCTCATTTGCTTATCTGTGCACTTATCAAATCTTTAAGAACAGGAAATAGTTAAGATTAAGACTACTACTCCTGACCCCATTTGGGCAGTCAAGTCTTAGATCATTCACTTTCTGGGCATCATTTTGTCTAGCAGAGACTTGCAGTTACCCCACCAACTTTAAATGCCAAGAGTTCTCTGAGTTCTGTGATGATAAAAGTGAAAAGGCCTATGCCCTGAGCATCAGGCAGCTGTGTAAGATGTCTGCCACCTGACTGGTCTACATCCAAATTAGTCAACTTTGATTTAACAGATCTTCTCATTAGATAACCTAGAACTAAAGATGGGATGTGTGAAGCAACTTTCCAAACTAATCTTTGCTGACACCCCCACCCTTTTATACTCACTCATAGGGTGTTGGCTGGTGTTTCATGAATTCTTGAAGACAGAGATCACCCTTCTTCTATAGCAGGCCCTGCCTTGCTGCCAAGTGACAGTATATATCTTTACTGGTTTCAGAATTTTACTGTTTCCTTTATTCATTTTTTCCTCTGTTCCTTAGCTTTAAACCCCTTTTACTTGCTGTCCTTTAAGACTTTTGCTTCAGCCTGGCAAATATATTCTCTAGCAGACAACTTATTCCTTCTTTTCCTGTACCTAGAATTTTTTGTGTGTGTGTGGAGAGAGACAAGAGCCCTGCTCTGTCCTGGGTTTGCCCAAGCTGTAGTGCAGTGGCATGATCGTAGCTCACTGCAGCCTCGAACTCCTGACTTTATAACTGATTCTCTAGCCTTAGTCACCTGAGTAGCTAGGATTACAGGCATGTACCACCAGCTGCACTCAGCTAGTTTCTTTTTCCCTTCTCTTTAGATGGGGTCTTGCTGTATTGCCTAATCCAGTCTTGAAGCAATCCTCCTGCCTCAGCCTACCACTCTGCTAGGACTATAGGCATGAGCCACTGCACCCTGGATCTTCTACTCACTCTAATAGTTCATATTCTTCTGTCCCTAGAAATCCCCTCCTTAATTAATACAATATCATTGAACACTGATCACATCTGTGGGTTCAATACTTATAATAGCAGTTGTTACACTTTAATATGCACAGGTGTCCAGTGGAGCTTGTTAATATGTAGACTTCCAGGCATCACTCCTAACAATTTGAATTCATTAAGTCTAGAGTAGAGTTGAGGAAACTGAATGAATGAATGAATGAATGAATCTACTGCAGGCCAGAGGACACTTTGAGAAACATTGTTCATAATTATACCTGGCACTGTATTAAGTTGCCTTCTAAAATTTCCTAGTTATTTTTTTAGTTTCTATGTTCTACAGCCTCATTAAATCGTAAGCTAGTAAGTAAAATTTTTTTATTCCTTGACAAGTTGTACCTCTAGAAGAGCAAAGAACTACTCTAACAAGATAAAAGATATCAATAATGAGTATGTTTTCCGTACTTGAGTGCAGCTGGGTTTAGTGAGAGATAACTTGGGGTTTTTACTCAGCAATAAATTTAATGAATCAAGATAGAATGTAGATGTCAAAAATGTTAATTCAGTTTCAGCCTAAGACTAGTAATTTGAACAAAAGATGAATAGTTCTGGTGTATTTTACAATAAGGACCACACTTGCAATACTCCATGGAGTTTTGGGTGTCACAATCTAACGTGAATATAAATAAATCTTAATGTTTACAGAAATATGACTAGGAAGGCAAAGGCCAAATCAAGTCCCAAAAGGACTGGCTGAAAGAATCAACCAACCTGGGAGAATTAGCTTAAATCAGTGGTTCTCCACCTTCCTAAGTCCTCAACCCTTTAGTATAGTTCCTATGGGTCGTGATCCACAGGTTGAGGACTGCTGGCTTAGAGAAAAAATAAATCTGTAGGGAGCTGAGGTCTGGGCAAGAATAGCTTTCATTACGTACCCAAAGAGCTTTTACAAGGAAGTAGGATTATGCTTGCTCTGTGTGGTCTTAGGTGAAGAACAAAAGCTTATAGTAGAAGCTACAAGGATGTACATTTTACCTTAACATAAGGAAGATTCAACTTAAACCTACAGTTGTTCAAAAATGGAATGCAGCCTTAGGAGAGAGTGAATTTCCTGTCACTAGAGGAACTCAAGCTTAGCCTAAGGAATCTGGCAGAATTTTACTCAGTCTAAATGTAGATAAGATGCAAACAAAAGACAGGGGTGTGAACTAGATGATTCTTGAGATCCCTTGCAATACTGAAATTCTACAACTCCTTTGATATTCTCTGATAGAACCAGGTAGCTCTGCAGTGAGCTTTGAAGTAAATATTCCAGAATGGAAAAGAAGAGGGAAACTAAAAGCTAGGAAGATAATAAAGAGGCTATTGCTGCAATGCAAGTGTAATTTACTAAAGCCATGAATAAGAACAAAAGAAATGATCCAAAAGACAAAGCAGAAAGAAGATTCAGGGGTATTCAGTAATAGATTTGACAAATTCATGCAAAGCAAAGGAAACCAGAGAAACCCGACTCCTACAAGCACCGAAAATAAAGGTTAACTGAGAAGTGATAACTATTTGTGCAATGGGAAACAATGTAACAAAGCTTTGAACATTTCAAGACTTCATTTTAGGGCCAGGCCTGGTGGCTCACACCTGCAATACTAGCATTCTGGGAGGCGGAGATGAGATGATAGTCCTGCAGTCAGGAGTTTGAGACCAGCCTGAGCAAAGGAAACCCTGTCTTTACTAAAAATAGAAAAATTATCCAGGTGTGCTGCATGCCTGTAGTCCCAGCCACTCAGGAGGCTAAGAAAGGAGAACTGATCAAACCCAGGAGTGTGAGATTGCTGTGAACTAGTCTGGCACCACAGCACTCAAGCCTGGGCAACAGTGTGAGACTCTGTCTCCAACAAAAAAAAAAGATGAAGAAAGATCATGCCTGTTATCCTAGCACTCTGGGAGGCCGAGATGGATAGCTTGAGTTCGAGTTCCAAACTAGCCTGAGCAAAAAGCAAGACCCTGTCTCTACTAAAAATAGAAAAAAATTGAGGCAGGAGGATCACTTGAGCCCAAGTGTTGGCGGTTGCTGTGAGGTACGATGCCATGGCACTTTACCCAGAGTGACAGCTTAAGACTCTGTCTAAAAAAAAAAAAATCCTAAAACTAAAGAGACATGGCAAGCTCTCCGAAGAGGGAAAAGATGGTGCTCAGTAAAAGACTAGGCTCTTTGCTTTTATATACTGTGGACATGGAGCCCAAGGTATCTTACCTTTTATTTACTGAGTATTATATACCCTAGAACTATGCTAAGCAAAGTTCTTTCACGCAATGACTAAGATAACCTCTGTTACAAGCAACTCAGTATTAAAAATCAAAGGTACAAATGTATAGAAACAAAATTTATAAAGGGCTGTGAGAAGACAAAAACAATTATTTCTATTGGGGAAGATGTAAGTGTGACATATCTTCCCCAGACAACAATCAAGCTGAAACTTGAAGAATGAGAAAATACATGGCATCTTCCCTGCCAGAACCTAAATATGGATCTTCATATTTCAATGAAATGAGGCATTCATATGGTGACTATTTCAGAAGTGTTTTTATTTCTGGTCTATCTTCCCTCTTTTACTAATGAGGAAACTAAGACTCAAAAATCACAGTCAAAGACAAATCTAAAAGTAGACTCCAAGCCTCTTGATACTCTATCCATCAGCTTTCCTTAAAACATTGTATTTCTTTTATTTCTATCTCTCTTTCAGAGTATCTACTTAGTAATTGCTTTTATCTATGTAACATTTTTACTTTTCAAAAAGGAAGTCTAAATTTGGTAATGCATGTCAAAAATGCTTACATTGTGAATGTTTAATTCAGCAATTCCACTTCCAGGAATTTATCCTAAAAAAATATGAAAGTGCAAAAATATTTAGCTCCAAAGATATTTGTCATGCATACTATGTAATAGAGAAAAACTGAATACAATTTACACATCTACCTATGGAGGAATGATTTTAGCATTACCAGTTTATAAAATAATATTCTAGAATAATATTTAAGTAAAACTATTAAAACTGAATACAATTTACACATCTATCTATAGAGGAATGATTTTTAGCATTACCAGTTTATAAAATAATATTCTAGAAGAATATTTAAGTAAAACTATTAAAACTTCTTCCCAATGGAGGTGGGAACAGAATGTAGAACAGCAAAACACATCTTTAAAATATATATACCAAAAACTAACAGAATGATATACTCCAGTATATTAACAGTATTTTTTAAATTAAATTTTTTATACTGCGTAAATGACCTATTCTTTTATTTATCTGTATTTTTGAAATTTCCTACAATGAACAGGTATCACTATAATTAAAGGAACTAATAAAATTATTTTCATGGCCAGGGCCAGTCGCTCATGCTGATAATCTTATCACTTTGGGAGGCCAAGGTGGGAGGATTGCTTGAGGCCAGGAGTTGGAGACCTGCCTGAGTAAGAGTGAGACCCCATTTCTACAAGCAAACAAACAAAAAATAGAAAAATTGTCTGACTTCTTTCTTTAACTCAGCTCATCCCCACTGGAGTGGAATAAAGGCCACTGTTGCCCACACAGCAAAAAATAAAAAATAAAAATTAGCTATGAGTGACATCACACGACTGTAGTCTCAGCTCCTTGAAAGGCTGAGGCAAAAGGATCACTTAGGCCCAGGAGTTTGAGGTTGTTGTGAGCTAGGCAGATACCACTGCAGGCTACCCTGGGTGATAAAGCAAGACTGTGTCAAAGAAAAAAAAGTGTTTTCAATAAACAGGGATCTAAGAAGCCCTCTAAAAGCTGAAGAGAAGATGATCATGTTGAAAAAAAAAAAAAGTATTTTCCCTGGCCCATAAGACCCACTGGAAACCTGAAGAAATCCAAAGGCAGCCAGAAGCTTTCTGTATCAAATTCAGACTCCAGAAAATAGTAAAGCTTATTCTGGAGAGTGAGAAGTATGGTTTTACACCCAAGTTGTGAAATCTGGAATAAAGAAACCCAACAATAAATCAAATCATTTTAAGTGGTTGAATCACAAAGCCTAAAGGGCACCAGACTGAGAATCAGACAACCTGGATTCCACCCTAGTACACAGTAGTTAACTTCACCATAATGAAGTTGCTCACTCTTTGGGGGCCTCAGTGTCCTCATCCACAAAGTAAGAATGACATGGATAAGATCAGCATGTCTCAAACTGGTATTCCGTGGAATATTAATAGGTATATCACCAGACGAGTATGTTTATTAAGTAAGTTTAGATAAATATGAGAAATGCTAGACTAGATTATGTCTAAGATATTCCTCTATCATGGTCTAATTTGATTTAAATATATAGCTACATTAACGCACTTAAGTTTATATCTATAGATACACTGTCTACTATTGATTTTTTCATAGTAATAGAGAGGAATATTAGATGAGACAAAGTGCATAACAATCCTCTTGAAAAAATTTCATGGCTCGGCGCCTGTGGCTCAATCGGCTAAGGCGCCAGCCACGTACACCTAAGGTGGCGGGTTCGAATCCCCAGCCCCGGCCCGCCAAACAACAATGATGGCTGCAACCAAAAAATAGCCGGGTGTTGGGGCGGGCGCCTGTGGTCCCAGCTGCTTGGGAGGTGGAGGCAGGAGACTCGCTTGAGCCCAGGAGTTGGAGGTTGCTATGAGCTGTGATGCCATGGCACTCTACCCAGGGGGATAACTTGAGGCTCCGTCTCAAAAAAAAAAAAGAAAAGAAAAAATTTCATACCTTGACAGGAGCTAAAAGCAGAAGACAAAGGACAAAAACAATGTTTGAGTAAGATAACAAAAGTAACAAATTTAACCAACGTCTTTCATTCTGTTTCTGTCTATCCTTTCAAATGATCATTGTCTTCAAATCGTTCATAAGTGCTAAAACCAGAATGATTCCAATGTAAGTGCAACCTAGTCAATTTTTAAAAAATGTTTATTTTTAGATTACAGTCTTTCAACTATAGCAATAAACTCATCTTTCTCTCTTTGTGTTGACACAGTATCCTATCTGGACCCATTACCACTTATAAGACAAAGTGAAATTTTGAACATCTGAGTTCTATGTCATTTACCTTTGGTTAGCCAGATCAGTCTGCAGAGAGCCTGTGACTCAGTTAAGTGAGTCTTCCCTGTTTTCCTTTCTCTAAGCTCATCGTAGCTACAGCTGGCTCCCTAACTAGTCACAGAAGAAGCAAACCAATCAGGCAGCAGAAAGAAGTACCAACGAAGAGAAGTTTTACTAAAAGAGAAGTCCAGTAACACAGGACAAGTGGAAGGCAAAAGAATCTCTGTGAATTAAAATGGAAATGTCCCTGAAATGCACTAATAATCTGCAATGTGAATAATTCTCCCAGGTGTATCTGAAATCTGACCAAATATATCAAATGTGTAGATTACTAGCATACTAATTACAAATTTATCTTAAAGTAACCAGTAATCATCAGAAAGCTCTGAAGCCTTACTAAGATTTCTCCCTCATGACAGGATTCTAGATAGATTTTAAAATCAAAGCATTTTAAAAAATCATATCATTATGGATTAATTCAAATAAAATATATGTGTAAACAGCATAGAAATTCAAGCTACAGATGTGTGGCTCTTCATATATCAGTTTTCAATTACTCTGGAATAAGACTAGAATTCAAATTATTACTTCCTCAGAGAAAAGAGACTGAATTAAAGCTGGAAGTGTTAATAAAACTCAAAGCTACAAATAAACCTTTGAATATTCAATACATTACCCATACTAACTTTCAATGTCAAATTTTACACTATTAGTAAAATGGTATATAGAAAGGATTTATTGCTGTTTCCTCTAACTTCTTTTTAAAACCTGGAAGAACATCATGTTAATTCTTTAAAAAGCAGAAAACAAAACCCAATTTCTTGCAGGTGTTTTTTTTAAAGTGTGAATATATTAAACATATTAAAGGAAGACTGCTCCAAATAACAAGTCACAAGGAACTCCAAGTAAAGTCTTGTTTGGATCTTGGCAGAAGTACTCTCGAACAGTTTATGTTCTGGGCAGTCTTTTGTTAACATTATTGCTAATATTCTAATTCTTCTATTGCTAATTCTTCTCTTCCTCTGACATTTCATTCTCGATTGTATCTTTCAAGACAGTTGCTTTTATGAGTCAGTATATGACATATAAGAAACTGACAACATTTATATAAGTGGTAGAGCATTTATCAGCTCCTCCCTGATGGAAGGTGATAAAAAGTAAATATAAATCAGCCAAAGTATGAGTTCACAAATAAGATATATCTCTAAGTGTCCCTTGTGTATCTTATCA
Organism: Galagoides demidoff; assembly: GCA_963574575.1. Lineage (NCBI taxonomy): Eukaryota > Metazoa > Chordata > Mammalia > Primates > Galagidae > Galagoides > Galagoides demidoff. The sequence goes on along the minus strand of CAUYQV010159769.1, from coordinate 11,424 downwards.
ACACTGTTCAAAATGGGTAATTACAAAACAGCTTAAGAGGATAATCTCAGGTGTTAACTATTTTCAATGGCAATGAAGGTTTAAGATAAGAAGGAAACATAACATTGGATTAAAAGGATTGGGTTAAAATTTTTTTGTCTTTTATAGAATTTAAAGCACCTTTTGGCAATACAATAATACCAACTAATGTATTTGGAGTCTTTTCAGTTAACCACGTACCATGTTAGAAAATTAATACTCATGAATGCTAGCCTGACAATAAGCTTATCAGTAAGTAATGCTACAGGCAAGGCTATTGTGGCTCTGAAAGTTTAGAGCCCAGGGCCGAAAAGCATTCAGAAGCATTATCACCCAAGTGATAAAAGGTTAACTGATAAAAGGATACTGAATGCCAATCTTGTTCTGGTGTTCTTGTTCTGGAAGGCCCAACAGCCTTCTTACTTCTGAGGAAGAAATGCTAATTTACCATTACAGGGCTTGTGTGGAAACAATTTTGCTAATACTGTTTATCTGTTTAAAAATACATATGTATTACCTATATGTCTTATCATGGGGAAAAGTCCAAGATATACTATTTGGTTAAAAAAAAATCTCAGAACAATGACTGGTATAATCCTATTTAAATAAACAATATATTTATACATGAGTATATATTGTCAACTACATCTAAGTGTATAAATGCTTAGGAAAGGATCTGAAAAACTTCACACCAGTCCCTTTACAGTGATCACCTTTACAAAAGGAAGTGAAACTGGAGTAGGTAAAATGAAGGGAGATTTCACTTTTCAAGCTGCGTATCTACATTGTTTTATAAGAATGTGTTACTTTGGCTCAGCGCCTGTGGCTCAATCGGCTAAGGCGCCAGCCACGTACACCTAAGGTGGCGGGTTCGAATCCCCAGCCCGAGCCCGCCAAACAACAATGATGGCTGCAACCAAAAAACAAATGGCCGGGCGTTGTGGTGGGTGCCTGTGGTCCCAGCTACTTGGGAGGCAGAGGCAGGAGACTTGCTTGAGCCCAGGAGTTGGAGGTTGATATGAGCTGTGATGCCATGACACTCTACCCAGGGGGACAGCTTGAGGCTCCATCTCAAAAAAAAAAAGAATATGTTACTTTTAAAACTTGTAAAAAATAAAATGTATGTGTGTACTTGTGTGCACACACACAAACATTTACCCAATACCCTTAAATTTGAACTCTTTTCTTTTTCTTTTTTTTTTTTTTTTGAGACAGAGTCTCATTATGTTGTCCTGGGTAGAGTGCAATGGCGTTGCCGCTCACAGCCACCTCAAACTCTTGGGCTTAAGTGATTCTCTTACCTCAGCCTCCTACGTAGCTGGGACTACAGGCACCCACCACAACACCTGGCTGTTTTTTGGTTGTAGCTGTCATTGTTGTTTTTAGCAGGCCTGCCAGGTTCAAACCTGCCAGCCCCGGTGTATATGGCCAGCACCATAGCCACTGAACTATGGGTGCTGAGGCAAGACTGCAAGCATCTTGAGGGCAAAGTTTGGACCTACCTGTCTAAGTGTTCTATTTATGCCAGGAGCAATAAATATACCAGTAACCAAAATTAACAAGATCTCTTCCTTACTAGATTTACATTATGTTTGTGGGGGTAGGGACATAGAAGGAGGACTTAGAACACAGATATGTAATAGGCAATTATAAAACAATCTAATAATACATAAAATAACATGGAATTATTGGAACATACAGGAGGAGGAGCACTAAAGCTAAAGCATTCTGGAAAAAAGAGAGATCAAAGCTGAAGCCTGAAGGATGAACAGGAATTAGATAAAAAAAAAAAAAAAAAAAAAGTGGTGAAAAAAATACCCCAGGACACAGAGGTAAGAGAAAGTAGCATGGCTAATTAGAGGAACTGAAAATAGCATAAGCTGGCTGGAACCCAGAGTATGGGGGAAGGGCAGAGGCTGAGTGATTAGGTGGGAAAGTTTGGCAGGGCCCAGATCACACAGGGCTTGTAAACCATGTAAGGAGTTAAGGGGAGCTGCTGAAGAGTTTGAACCAGTGAAGTGACAGGATCAGACTTGCCTTTTCATAAAAATCACTCTAGTTACAGTGTGGAGAATGGATTAGAGAAGGGCAAGACTAAAGGCTTACTGAGCAATTCAGGCAAGAGATAATGGTGTCCCAAAGGAAAAGTGGCAGGAGAGATGGAGATAACTGGACGGATTTGGGAGAGAGAGAGGAGACTGCAGAATTGAGTCTATTCTGTGACTTACTGGAAATGGGGAGGTGAGGGAAAAAGGAGGTCAAAGAAGGTGTCCAGATTTGAGCCTAGAGCACTGCTAGAGACGGAAAACATAGAAATATGTAGGTCACTATGAAAGTTTTCAGAAAGACTGTGTTATGGTCTATTATTTCACTTCCAAAAAACACAGTCAACAGCGTCTTTACGATTCACCTGTGCAAGTTTCAACTTGCTTGGTTTACCAGCGTAAACCAAGGGCTTCATTTGTTTCCATCCATGGAATTTACATTTCTTGATTTTTGTGTATCTCAAAACGTTCCTAATGACCTACATAGATGCATGTTTAGGGAGGATAAAGGGGTCAAGTAAATAAGTTTAATTTTGAACTTACTGTGGGATTATGAGATAGCCAACAGGTCATGCTGGTAAAAATTCAGAACTCCAAACTGACACTGACACAGAATGGATATATTTGAGAGTTAAGAGCATAAGGATAATAAATGAAGCTATGAAAATCAATGTGATCAATTTGGGGGAAGAATAATTATAGAGTAAGGAAAAGAGTAGGTGTTAAGGAACCCCAACTTATTAAGGGACACAAAAGAGATGGAAAAGGGACAGCCAGTAAATGGAAAACCAGAAACCCTTGGAGAGAAGCCAAGAACAGAAGGTATTTCAAGAAAAAGTGGTCAACAGTAAACTTTCTAAACACAGATTGAAACCACCCTTCAGTAAATAAAATGTCAGTAATTCTTCCTCTCTATCTTCTATTCCGCTTCCCGTTTCTTTTTTGGTATATGTGCAATAGTATTTCCCACTCCTCCCAAACTAGTTTCCAATATTTTCTCAAAAGATCTGAGTCACTCAGCACCAGTCTGAGAAAGAAAGAGCAAGGCTTCATCTCTAAAAATAGCTGGGTATTGTGTGGGGCACCTATAGTCCTAGCTACTTGGGAGGCTGAAGCAAGAGGACTGTTTGAGCCCAGGAGTTTGAAGTTGCTGTGGGCTATGACACCATGGCGTTGTACCGAGGATGACAAAGTGAAACTCTGACTCAAAAAAAAAAAAAAAAAAGACCTAAGTGTCACCTCTAATTCTATCTCCCCCAATAACCAATAGCCAAATTCTGCAAATTTTTTTTTTGAGATAGGAGCCTCCAGCTGTCACCCTGGGTAGAGTACTATGGCATCACAGCTCACAGCAACCTCCAACTCCTGGGCTCAAGCGAGTCTCCTGCCTCCGCCTCCCAAGTAGCTGGGACCACAGGCGCCCGCCACAACGCCCGGCCACTTTTTGGTTGCAGCCGTCATTGTTGTTTGGCAGACCCAGGCTGGATTCAAACCTGCCACCCTGGGTGTACGTGGCTGGCGCCTTAGCCACTTGAGCCACAGGCGCCGAGCCTGCAAATTTTATTTTTATAATCTTTTTCATATCTTTCTTCTTTTTCCATTCCTGTTCCCAACACCCTAATCTAGGTTCTAAGTACCACACAACTTTGGTCTATTGGTCTCCCAGACTATTTAGTCCTTTACCTTCTCTCTAGGGCAATCCTTTTCACACACAATAACCATATCACTTTATTCTAAAATATTAACTTTAATTGCTGTATTCCACTGCTGAAAATTTTCTAATGACTTCTCATTATAATGATTTGTACAAAAATTTCATTCATTTAGTAAATATTTATCTAGGGCTATGCTTCTCAGACTACCGGTGTTAAGGTCCATTTTTTTTTTTCTTTTCAATTTTAACCCTTTGGAGATCACTATTTTTATAAAATATAATTTTAAAAACTGTGACAATGTCAAATTGCTATTAAAGTTTCTAAGTGCTTATTCTCAATTTCCAATATTTATCTTATTGTGGACTGGTAACAGTGGTTCATGATTCAATAATGATCTGCAGGGGACATTCCAAACACCCCTGATGTGGATAATATATAGATGAAAAAATACGATGGTGGCTCAGTGGTTAGGGTGCCAGCCATATAAACTGGGGCTGGCAGGTTCAAACCTAGCCAGGGCCTGCTAAACAACAATGACAACAACAATAAAAATCTGTAGTGGGTGCCTGTAGTCCCAGCTACTTGGGAGGCTGAGGCAAGAGAATCGCTTAAGCCCAAGAGATGGCGCTTGCTGTGAGCTGACACTCCATGGCACTCTACGGGGGGTGACATAGTGAGACTCTGTCTCAAAAAAAAAAAAAAAAAAAAACCCCAACAAGACATGATGGTTGTGTCTTTAAAGACATTTAAGCACTGTTCTCAATACAGGACAATTTTATCACATTTTTTATTGTCTTGTGGGGCTGGAAGTTGGGGGGAAGAAGGAACTATTATTAGCATAGAGTCAGCGGCCAGACTCTGCTTAACAGCCTACAATGCTGGCCAGGCTCAGGGGCTGATGCCTTTAATCCCAGAACTCTGGGAGGTGGAGGTGGGTGGATTGCTTGAGCTCCAGAGTTCCAGACTAGCTTGAGCAAGAGAGAGACTGTGTCTCTACAGAAAATAGAAAAACTAGCCTGGCATTATGGTGGGTGCCTGTAGTCTCAGCTCCTTAGGAGACTGAGGCAAGAGGATCACTTGACCCAAGAGTTTGAGGTTTCTATGAGCTGTGATGGCACTCTAATCAGGGGTGACAAAGTGAAACTGTTTCAAAAAAAAAAAAAAAGTCCTACAACACACAGGACAGGCCTTTTAACCAGCCTAAAGTATCAGTGGTGCCAAGGTTGAAAAACCCTGCCTTAGGAGTATAATGCAAAGGAATAATTAGAACACATTAATAACACAGCTAGATTCTAAATAAACACAAGGTGCGGAGGAAGCACATAAGCAGCACCTGAGTCTGCCTGGAAGTTTACATAGGGACAGTACTTACCAAAAAAATTCCTTATCTCTGATTCACATCTTTCCACAACCCAACATGAATTTAAGTTTTTGTTTTTCGGTTTTTTCTTAGAGACAGAGTCTCACTCCATCGCCTTCGGTAGAGTGCCATGGCATCACAGCTCACAGCAACCTCCAGCTCTTGGGCTTAGGTGATTCTCTTGCCTCAGCCTCCTGAGTAGCTGGGACTACAGGCGCCTACCACAATGCTCGGCTATTTTTTGTTGCAGTTTGGCCGGGACCAGGTTTGAACCCACCACCCTTGGTATATGGGGCCGGTGCCCTACTCACTGAGCCACAGGCGCTGCCCTGAATCTAAGTTTTTAATCACATTTTCTGCTTCTTCCCAACAACAGCTTTGCTAGAACGGCCAAGGTCATGAATTCTATACCTTGCTTAGTCTGTCACTCTTCCCAGGATATGGACAACCATCCTTTTCCTTCCGCTATCTGAAATGACCCAGAGTATAAGGTCTCATTTCAACTCCACCTCTTCCATGTCGTCTTCTGTGATTCTCTTTAAATTCCTACAGAACTTATCATCTACACCTCCCCTATGGCACTTAATCATATACTCACCTTTGGCACCATTTGTTAGGTTATTATCACTTTTAAATGATTAATTTTAACATTTATGTTCCATCCGCAGGTTGACAGTTTAAGACAGAATTTCTCTGACACACCCATAGCAGCCACTTCTTTCAAACACATGGGAAAACTGGCATTACAGTCCTACCACCAGCCGTTCATATCTTTTGAGCTCACAACAATTCAAATATATTAGATCCCTAGAAAAGTCAGTTATTTACAGTGCAGAGGACAGCCAGCCCCTGTGCCAAATAATTACCAGCCCTTGGCTAGATCAAAGGTTGCCTCAAAGAATGCTCTAGAGGTCCTCCAAAAGTGAAGCTGGAAGGCCCATTTTAATGTTTTTATACAATGAGCTTTCCTGGGAGACTAGCAAAGGGTTAAGTGTATAGACTCTGAAGCTAGACTGCCTGGGTTCAAATCTAACTCTACCAGGTACTAGCTATGTTTATTGGACCAGTTACTTAACCTTTCTGAGATTAGTTTCCTGCTGTATAAAATAGGTATAATACAGTATCTACTTCATAAGGATGTTGTAAGGATTAAGTAAGGTAATATGCAAAAAAATAAGTAAAGCACAAGGTTATCGTGAGGATTAAATAAGTTAACACACTAAGTAATAAGTAAAGCATTTAGGCACTATGTAAGTATTAGCTCGTTTTCATTATCAATGTAAATATGGGAGTAAAGCAAGAGAAAATATCAACCATTTCACTTTAGGGGTCAAAGATGTTAGATTCCTTAAGAAAATGGGTTTTGAAGACTGAAAAAAAATTCACATACAGTTTCTCAGATGTCAGAAATTCTGCTCTCCTAGAGTTCAAGACCAGCCTGAACAAGAGACTCTGCCTTTACTAAAAACAGAAAAATTAGCCACGCATATGGTGAGCACTGGTGCTCCCAGCTACTCAGGAGGCTGAGGCAGGAGAATTGCTTGAGTCCAGGAATTTGAGGTTGCTGTGACCTAGGCTAAGGCCATGGCATTCTAGCCTGGAATGACAGAGCAAGAGACTATGTCTCAAAAAGAAAGAAAGAAAACAGAAAGGATTTTTAAAAGCGGGGGGGTGGTGGTGCCTGTGGCTCAGTGGGTAGGGCACTGGCCCCATATACCAGGGTGGTGGGTTGGAACCCAGCCCTGGCCAAACTGCAACAAAAAAATAGCCAGGTGTTGTGGCGGGCACCTGTAGTCCCAGCTACTCAGGAGGCTGAGGCAAAAGAATCACCTAAGCCCAGGAGTTGGAGGTTGCTGTGAGCTGTGACACTATGGCACTCTACTGAGGGTGATAAAATGAGACTCTGTCTCTTAAAAAAAAAAGAAAGAAAGAAACTCAGCTCTCCCTTAAGGTACCCTTCTCCCACTCTTTCCTCTAATGCATCCTCAGCTGCTTAAAGCCCTGGATGCCAATGTCCTCTCATTTTGGAGGAAGACTACTCATACCCATTACTATAATGCAATAAGGAGGAAGTACTTCATTACATATTGAGAAACTATTTTTCTCTTTATAGTAGAAAAGGGGCTACCATCAAAGCCCTAGGAATCTAGGTCCTGAACCTGAGCTATCCTCCTCTACCAAAAACTTCCACGAAAGGAGTGGGACATACCTGTTCTCTGCTAACAGTGCACCCCCCTGAGAGAGAAACAGACTGTGATGTTAACTTTTTTTTCCTTTTATACATTAGAAATATTATAGTAAAACATTCAGGCACAGAGATAAAGTAAAAGTACTAAAGTCTCCCTTTATTTTCCACCTGATTTCCCCTTCATGGAAATAAACACTTTTTTCAACTTAATGTGTGTCTTTAATTCATTTCCTTTCAGTTTCATACATCTTTTATTAATATGAATGTGCCTCTACATTTGGAGCTATGTCATTTTTAAATTGGCTCTAGTCATTTCCCTTACTGGTGGACATTCAGGGGAATGCTTAGACTTCAATTTTGAAGTAACCCAATTGTCGATCTGTAAGTAACTCAACTGTAGTTGCCAGGAAATCTAATCCACTGATGACTCTAGACAACACTGCCTCTCCAAAAGATCTATTTCTTAAAGTCTATCTGTAAATTAAAAAAAAACATGGCTTGGCGCCCATTACACAGTGGTTACGACACCAGCCACATACACCAAAGGTGGTGGGTTCGATCCTGGCCCAGGCCAGATAATAAACAATGAGAACTACAACAAAAAATAGCTGGGCATTGTGGTGGGTGCCTGTGGTCCCAGCTGCCTGGGAGGCTGAGGCAAGAGAATCACTTGAGCCCAAGAGTTTGAGGTTACTGTGAGCTATGACACCATGGCACTCTACCGAGGGTGATACAGCAAGACTCTGTCTCAAAATAAATAAATAAATAAAAGTAAACTAAAAAATAAAAAAACAGCTGACTTTACATACAGTTTGACTTTAAGATATAAATCCTACATTATATCTCTTCAGATGCAACTTTAACGTTAGAAATTAAAACCCAGAAAAAAATAATTCAAGAAAAAAATTCAATTTATAAAGTTGCCTATAGTGTTTTTTAGGGTATATTCTTTGTCTCTAAATCCTGCTCTAGAGATTTTGGAAATTACGTGGTCATAAGCCATTTTCTTCTTCTATTTAAAAAATAAAACTATAAATTTCCCAATTTGAAATCAGAATTAGTAAATTATTTAATAGTGCACTCCTCATATCTAGGTATCGTCTAGCGTACATGAGTGGAAAATCAGAAGGGAGAAGTCTCTAACTAGAGAGCAACTGCTTTCTTTTCCTCTGCTAATAAATTACAGGCAGACTTGAACAGATGTCAGGTTGGCATTCAAAACCTAAAATATAGCCGAAAAGCAAGTTATGACTAATACAAGGAAAAAAGATGAATGTCAGAAAGCTCCATTTTTTTCTTCCTTTTTTTCAAATTTCAGATAAGCTCTTTAGCCTTAGGGTTCCTTTTACAGAGCCCTGGAGTTTGGCTAGATGTCTTAACCCCCATTTAAAATGCAATCTCTCCTCATGAGTGGGGGTGTGAAAATGCATTTTAAGAGTGTCAATGTTTATGTTAATCTTAGCAAGAACTCCCTCTCTCCCAAATATAGCATGCACAAAACCTTAGAGCCCTTTTTCCCACTATGTTTTATTTGCACTGTTTTTAGCATGAGAAAGATGTCTGCAAGTGATTGAAAGGCTCCTTATCTTCTCCGCAGCTCTACTTCATAGAATAACTGCAGTTTCATTTATGATATCAGAAAAGAATTGCTTTCCTCTTGAATTTCAAAAGAAACCTTAAAAATACAGATTGAAAATGAGCTTACGGAGGGAGTCACAGGGGAAAGGAGACCAAAAAGAACGCAGTTGTCAGTTTCAAAGAATGGGGGCACAAGACCATAACAAGTGGCTTTCCTCCCCACTAGGTGGCCTGAACATCTACGGACCCACAGATCCTCTGAAAGACAGTGTGAGGCTGAGGTTTTCTGTCTCTACATCTATTTCCTTCTAGCACTTTCCTTGGGTTGCTGTGAAACTATTCCCAATATTACATTAAGAGATGCTGACTAATTCTTTAACAATATTCCACTGTTCATTGAAAAGGATTTGGTTTTTCACTTTGAGTTTTACAGCTTAAAGAGAATTGCCAGAGATGCTGGAAAAATGAAGTTTCTTCGCAAAAAAATCTATCTGCCAAAAAAAGAGCTACAATGAGAATTCAAGTAATCAATCATTTATTTATCCTGAGCCCTCTCCTCAAAACTGCATGCTGCGGAATAAGTGTGGTAACTATGTATTCCACTGATATCTGCAGGTGCCCCAGGACACAGTCAGCTCCTGATGTATTCACCTATACTTCCAGACACCAGCTTTTGATGCTAACATTTCTATTCTGGGACTCAAATAGTGCTTTATCCCACAAAGTATGGATTTAAGATAATTTCTTTCTTTTTTTTTTTTTTTAGAGACAGAGTCTCACTTTATTGCCCTGGGTAGAATGCCGTGGTGTCACACAGCTCACAGCAACCTCCAGTTCCTAGGCTTAGGCGATTCTCTTGCCTCAGCCTCCCAAGTAGCTGGGATTACAGGCGCCCGCCACAACGCCCGGCTATTTTTTTTTTTAGTTGTTGCAGTTTGGCTGGGGCTGGGTTTGAACCCACCACCCTTGGCATACATGGTCGGTGCTATACACACTGAGCCACAGGCACTGCCGGATTTAAGATAATTTCTAATTAAACATCTACCATTGTAGGCATAGAAGACAAGCTAACTATAATAAATATCTGTACTTCACTAAGTATAAGGCATAGGTCTAGAGTTCTAATACTTTCATATACACCCAAGGAAGAGCTACCTGCCTTGGGTTTGGGAGAACCCAGCTGCTATAGACAAGGGAAAAACTAGAGTTCCAGTATACTAAATAAATAAATAAATAAATAAAAACAAAAGTTCAAGTTGACATTCTCCTCAAGTAATCCCTTTTCCTATTTCTACACAGGCCTTTATGCCTCAGTCTACAGAGCTTTTGACTTCTTTTCTCTTATAAGGATTTCCTTGATTTTAATTCTATAAAAATATAGCAAAAGCAGGAAAGTATACACTATGTATGTGAAAGTACTTTAAGAAAGAAACTGATTGGAAACTCAATGACAGTTTTTTCATGTATGTTACCTCATATAATCCCTAATTTTATTGCATAATTGTGCATCTCTGGTTAAGTCATGTAGTCCCTCTATATCTCGTTAGCAACATATATGTACCTAAACTATATTTTCTATTTTGAAAAGGCAATGTGAAGTTTTATAAACAAGAGAACTATATTATCTAGAAGCATAATTAACAATCTCATAAGAACAATGACAGAAGAGAATTTATCACTTCGTAAATTGGAAAACTTGATAAATAGGCAAAAAATGCATTTAGATAAAATTCCTGTTTACAAAGTAGACACAGCTCCAGACTCTTGAGGCCAGATTTAGTCTCAAGCCAAAAGTAAAGTTCTCTGCTTAAAGAAGCAATTCTCAACCTGTGGGTCGCAACCCCTTTGTAACAATGAAAATAGATCGCGGCATTAGGAAGGTTGAGAACCACTGGCTTAAAGTAAAACAAAAAGCCCCATAACCTACATACATTATTCTTTTCTAATCTTTTTAAAAATTTGAACTGATTTAACCAATCATACCCAAGTGTCCAAATGAATCCCCAAACCAGACAGGTTTGTCTGTTTAGTTAACAAAGAGTGAGGAAAAAAAATAACCAATTTTGTTCCTATCTGACAACGTAAAAAAATACAGGGTATGTATAAAAGGGACTTGCATAATTTCATTTGTATTCTGTCCAAATGTAGCAATTTTTACTTTTATATATAGGTTTACCAAACTGTAGGTGAAATACAATATTTTAATATATAATCCCCCCAAAATTCAAAGGAAAAAAAGAAGCTTCTATTGAAAAACAGAGCATAATACATGCACAGCAAGAGAATTATTTCTCAGCTATTTAACCATTTAACAAAAAAGTTAGCTCTAATTTGTTTAGCCTTCCTTCAGAGGAAAGAAAATAGTATTTTTCAAATTTATCTCAAAAGCCGAGGTAACTTTATATTAGCTGTCCCTTAAATCAAAATGATAACACATGCTTCTTTTTTTTTTTTTTATTGGTTTCTGTGTACATTGATGCCAACATGGGGTACATTGTGCTGTTTCATATACAATTTGAAACATCTTCATCAAGCTGGTTAACATAACTTTCATATCATTTGGTTAATCATTGTATCAAC
>CAUYQV010159768.1:0-28189 GCA_963574575.1 Galagoides demidoff | reverse complement strand
GATAAAAATGACATTGGGTACAGAGAGCTCCCTGAAACGGATGCTGACCTCAAGAGAATTTGCAAGAAAATAGTTGAGGCTGCCAGTGATGAGGAAAGACTGAAAGCTTTTGCTCCCATCCAGGAAATGATGACCTTTGTGCAATTTGTGAATGATGAATGTGACTATGGCCTGGGCCAGGAGCTGGGGATGGACCTCTTCTGCTGTGGTTCCCACTATTTTCATAAAGCTGCTGGCCAGCTTTTACCTCTTGCATATAATCTTTTGAAGAGGAATCTGTTTGCAGAAATTATTGAAGATTACCTGGCACACAGAAGTAAAGAGAACATAGACCAGCTTGCAGCATGAGTGGGAGTGGCTTTGTTTGGTACATGGTTATTTTAAAGCATTAGTATTAAACTTGTGATGTGTTTTTAAGGAATAAAAGTAAATTGAAACATTTAAAAAAATAAAATAAATAAATTTTCCACCTTGTCCAAATGGAAATTCTCACAGCAGTAATATCAGTTACCTTTAAAAAGCAACTTACCTATTTGGTATAAAATGTTAATTTATGCAAAAGTAATAGTGAACCTTACAATAGTATGCCTTACACATAGCTGGCATTTGATAAATATTTTTCGATTTCTTGTAGTAGTGATACCAGACTTTTGATATTAGATTTCCAGGTTCTTGGTCTCGATGATTTGATGAACGAATCAACAGACCACAGGATGGAAGTTAGGTTTTATTTAATAGGTATTACAGCTCTTACAAAGAGTCAAACCTTGCAGAGCAGGATAAAATAGGTTTTATACAAGTGTTACAGTTCTTACAAAGAGCCAAACCTCCTTGCAGAGCAGGATGCAAGTGTTACAGCTCTTACAAAGAGCCAAACCTCCTTGCAGAGCAGGATGCACGTGTTACAGCTCTTTCTCTTCAGCTCTCTCTCCCTTATGGTCTGCAGCAATCTGCTGAGGTCTTTGCTCTCTTGCTCTCTCTCACTCAAAGGTCTGTGACATCTGTCCCTAGGCTCTCTACTCAGGGATTTATATAGCAGCAGTTGTCCAATGAGCTGAAAGCTGAGCTGATTGGTCTATTTTCTCCTAAAAATAGACCAATGAGGAGCAGGATTGAAAATGGACCAATCAGGGATGCACTGGAGGAATCACCAGTGTTTTCCCCTGATCGGCCTGGTCTTTTTTGTTACTGGAGCCTCTAGTGGAGAGGAAAACTTCCCCTTCGGCTCCCTGCCGGTTTCTGCACCAGCTGCTGCCAAGGCAGAGCTGGCAGGTCCTCTAGCGATGCTCAACTGGAGCCTCTTGTGGGGTAGGGAAGCTCCCCCGCTTGCTCCAGCCTGCCGGTCCCTTTGCCGGCTGCTGCCACCAAGACAGAGGTGGCAGGTCCCCCAAGCCTCACTCAGCTGAGCTGGCTGGGGTGCCACTTTTCCGGTATCATTAGCATCCCAGAAAAGCAAATACAACCCCAAATTATAAGTTCTTTAGCTTTTGTACTAAGAACTGCAAAATACAAAAAAAAAGAAGTTATTAAAAATAGCGATTTTTTTGGCAAAGTCTCAGTAATTTAACAATTTACAATACAAAAAAGAGAAAGCAGAATCAATAACTTTTACATAAATGCAAAATATATATTTCAACTTTCACTACCATTTATAGATTTTTTTTCTATTAATAAAATAATTTAGTAGGGTATTGTTAAAGAGTACATTTGAACATAAAGACTAACAATATCCACAGAGAATCATCATCAATAAACTTTGAAAATTCATGCTCCAAGCCAGTTAACTAGAGATTTGTTGTTTGTTTTCTTGCTTGTTTGTTTGTAACAAGCTTTTACTGAACATAACCACACCACATGTTCACAAATGTTGCCCTGGAGATGAAAGTAAAGACAGAAACCAGTCTAAACCAGGAGCTTTTAAACTGAAAATTTACAAATTAGTTAAGATGTATCTGGGAAATTATAATGTGACTAACTAAATGCATGTGACTGATAATATACTCTGGTTTGTGTATGTCAGATTTGGTGGTTTTGCCAGGCAGATGACTACAATGAATCCATTTTACTCTATAATTTTTTATCTCATCTATTTAGTACTAAGGTTGCTCTCCTAAAAGCTCTCAGCCTTAGCTTAAGTTTTGATTTTCAAATCTAGCAATAAACTAGTATGAGCCCAACCTAAATACATCTCAAATAAGAGACCAACATTTCACTGGGTTTCCTTTGATGTTGTATTGCACTGTGCATGTCTTCTGGCAGAGTGGATGAAGGCTAGTGATATAAGGTATCCAGTCAAAGACACGTGTTTACAATTATAGCCTTCAAAATAAAGAGAGGATACATAACCTTATCCCTGGGGGTATGGAAATTACACCATTAGAGAAGCATGGCCAGAGGCCAATGGTTTGTACTGGTATACCTAATGAACAGTGTATTTTCATCTCCAAATGTGCATTCTATTTATAATACTATAAAGCTATTTTTTAGATGAATAGAAAAATTAGGCATACTTGGCACAGCTATATAACTAAAGGCCTATGAATATTGAATTCATAGAGAATACTAGTGTCTGTCAGAAGGAAAGGTATAGCCAATGAGGATATGCTCTATAGCAGAGAGCACACCAGACAGGATTTGGGAGATGAAGTCTTTACATTACACCCTGAATTGTTAACAAATATCGCTTCAGAATCAATAAGCAAACTCCTCCAGTGACCTGAATGATAGACAATTTCCAAGTTTTAAGATCAGTATAGTAGTGTAAATTCTATGAAGTCAAGGCCGGTGATAAAGGGAAGGGTGGACTCCACCTTAAATTCTGAGCTCATAAAATTTAGAAGAAACTTAAGGGCTGCCACATGTCCTGGCTCTTGCTCAATTCCCTTGCCTGCACTGAATCAGGAGAGAGAGAAGTGAAAACTGATTTCTAAGAGAATCTCCAGCCCAGTGCCTGGTCTAAGGGCACCAATGATAGCATCCATCGGTGCGTCTTTGCTAGCTGTGAAGCAAGAGGAATATAAAAGTCACTGTAATGAAAAGAGACAAAGAGAATCTCGCAAAGAGAATCTCTAGTGTTTTAGTGCACCTTAGCTGCACTAAAACACTAGAACTTGAAGGAGGCTAATAATTGCCATATGTTATTCATTATTCCATAAAAAACAATAAGAAAATGATATGAGGAGCAATCTTATAGTTTAGAAAGAAAAGAGGAAGAATATTCTAGAAATGAGTATTTCACAGTGAATGCTACCTGCTGCAGTTCAGTGCATGTTTGCAGTCTTTCTTTCTTTCTTTCTTTTTCTTTCTTTCTTTCTTTCTTTTTGACAGAGAGTCTCACTATGTAGCCCTCAGTAGAGTGCTATGGTGTCATAGCTCACAGCAACCTCCAACTCTTGTTCTTAAGAGCTCTTTCCTCAGCCTCCCAAGTACCTGGGACTATAGGTGCCCACCACAATGCCCAGCTAGTGTTTGCAGTTTTTCAAGGTGTCACCTAATAAGCCCATCAAAAGTATCATTGTCCTGATTTGATTATCACACAACCTATACATGAATTGAAATATCACACCACACCAGATAATTATGTACAATTATGTGTCAATTAAAAACAACGTAATGGTGCTCACTTCGGCAGCACGTATACTAAAATTGGAATGATACAGGGAAGATTAGCATGGCCCCTGCGCAAGGATGACATGCAAATATGTGAAGCGTTCCATATTAAAAAATAATAATAATAAATAATGCTTTCTCGAAAGTATCATTGTCCTTAATTTTACAGATAACTTCCTTAGTTATAATTATAGCCAATGCATCACAGGAACCTCAACCTCATAAAAGAACACCACAGATCCTCAACTGTAAGCATTTATGAACTCCTTCTCATTTTCATAGTTAATCCATTCATTCTTAAAAGCTGCCTTGCTTCTAAACTGACAATTTACCTCACCTTTAGCCAGGGATATATACAGAGTTCAGAAAGATAGGTAAAAAGATACTAAAATCCTGAAATTCTGAAAAACAGAATGGAAGTTGAAGAGTCACTTAGTAAATTAATATAAAATGTTAAAATACAACTATTTGGCCATTAAAAAGGAATAAAATCCTGTCATTTTCAGCAGCATGAATAGACCTGGAGGTCATTAAGTTAAGTGAAATAAACCAGGCTCAGAAAGACAAATATCACATGTTCTCACTCATGTGGGACCTAAAAAAGTTGACCTTATGTAAGTAGACAGTAGAATGATAGATACCAGAGACTGGTAGGGAGGGGAGGAGGAAGAGAAGTTGGTTAATGGACATAAACATACAGCTGGATAGAAGAAATAAGTTCTACTGTACAATAGCACAGTAGGGTCACTATGGTTAACAATAATTTATTGTATATTTCAAAACAGCTAAAAGAGAAGATTTAAAATAATCCAAACGCAAACAATAAATATTTGAAGTGACAAGCATCCTAAATACCTGAATTCTGTACGTGTCAAAATAGCACATGAACTCCATAAATATATACAAACATATATGAAGAGAACTATGTAACTTAACAGAGCAAGCACAAGAACAACCACAAAAAAAGAGGATTTTCTTTTTAAAGGGGTTTGGGGACTTTCAAAAAGTATAGGTAATGGCAACATATTCCAAGATAATTAACCTGGAGTATAAGAAGACTTCCTGACCTTAAGATTGATGAGGCAATCAGGTGCATTGCTTGCAGTCTTCACTGAAACACAATTTTATTGATAAAGTATAACCCAACCATCCAAGGTTGTTTAGATAATAACATATTCTGGGCCAAAAAAAAAAAATCACTTTAATCTTCATCATTCTACAAGTGTAAAGTGACAATACTACAATTTGCTTCATAGTTGTTTTATTTCCATAATTGCTTCAAAAAAAAAGATTAGAGAATCATGGGGTTATAAGATCTTAAACCTGAATCTTTAAAGATCTTCTAATCTCCCACATTTTACAAATATTGTATATTACATTATGTAGTATATAACTGAAATAATAAAAAAGCTTAAGTAGGGAAATCTACTTTGACTCCTAACTCTCAATTTAATTGATGAGAAAAGCATCTTACATTTGCATTTAGTTTGATCCTGTCCCCATAACTTTCAGATTCAATTTGTTCAAACTTCACTGTTGCATAAGACAGAGGTATAATGTCATACAACTGAATTCTTTAATTGAATAGATTATTGAAGTGCTTATTGATATAATTTTATATCAAAATAAACATGCAAAAATTGATACTTTTTCCTCCTCTCATTTGAGTTCTAATTGTCACCAAAAATAGATTTTTAAATCATATTTCCTGTAGTGATCACTCTAAAAATCTTCAATGTTAGTGGATAAAACAACAAAAAAAAACGAGACAAAAGTCTTTTTACATATTTACCATTAATTTACATTGTTAAAAAACTGAATTATGCAGCTTCTTATATTTTCTCTGTCAAGGAAATAGTCCTAAAAATAGGGTCATATACATTATCTTACCCGTTATTTGGAAGGCAGGTAGGTACAAATCACCTTCTATTAATTAGGAGTTGACTAACCTGGGAAATTACACAGACGATCTTGATTTCCCCCTTTGCAGTCAGCAGAAGTCATCTGTTTATAATAAAACAGTAATACCCAAAGTAGTTTTGATCCTGCAAGTACTTGTTATGGAAGGGAGAGATCTCCTACCCACTGGTCTCTGTGATTCCCTTTTAAGTATCATAAACTTTCACCAATAGCACTGGCTATGTTTAAACATATTCACAGATGAAATAGTGCCCATTTTCAGATATCAGAGAATTGGTCTCAAGTCTTTTCAGGACAGCATATTCATCAATGCATTGGGAAGGTTTTAGAAATGGTGCTCCTTATCCAGGTCTTTTAAAGGAAACTAGAGTCAACTAAAGAAAAGAAAATATGCAAGATATTTTACAAAGGTTATCATAGTACCCTAAGTTTTTGTTGTAGTAAAGACTTATATTGATATTTAGCCCTTTCAAGATTCTCAAGATTTAGGCAAAGTGGTGGGAACTGAACAGAGAGAGGATGAGAGTGGTATCTCCAAGTCAGTAAGCAAGAATGGAACTTCTTTACTGCCATTTCTATCAGTCTCTCATAGGGAAACTTTGAACCAAAACAGAAAAAAGGGAGAGGAACATAGGAAAAACATAGATAGGTAACTATATGCATTAAAACAATGCAGTGATACCCACTTCCACTAAGCCATACACATACACATTCCATCTCATATTAACATAACGCCATATCAAAACCCTACACTAAAGTGTACTGTAAGCAAGGGAGCTAGCTTCTCAGTCCAGGACTATGTCCTTTTCATTTTGGTATAGCCAAAGCCTTCATCAGAATTAAGCACAAAGCCTAGAGTCAATGCTCAATGATATTGGTTAAAACTGAAAACTCTCACTCCCTGTCTTTTTATTCAGCCAGAAGATGATAAGTTTAGGACAAGGCACAATAGCATTGAACATGATGGTGGATGAGATAAATAAAAGCAGATGATCAGATATATAATTAATATCATGTTCTAAGAGGAATTCGTGGTAAAACTTTTGGAAATTCTATCATTATTGGATTTCTAACTCAGTGTCTAAATTTTGATGCTCCAAAGAGGAATAAGTAAGAGAAGATTAACTGGAAATTTGGCCAGTTGTATTCACAGTTGCCTGTATCACATCTCCTTTACACAGGAAGAGCAGTGACCTCTGAAAAGAATGTTTAGCCCTTGGCAGAATGGAAATTGACCTAGCCAACTTTATAGAAGTAATCAAGTCTTTTTTCAGAAAAATCTTTCTTTACTGAAACATTCCACCTTCCCTTTATAAAACATTTTTCCTGTATGTCTTTGGGGTAATCTGACACTGACTGTTTACCATACAGCAAGCTCTTTTCTGAGCATTTCATAACAGGTAACAACATTAATGTATTAAATCCTGTAACAAAGAAATTGTCTTCTACAAGTTACACAACTAGTAAGGGTCAAATGCAGGACTTGAGACAGGCAAGCTAACTCCAGAACCAAGATCATTATACTTACAAGGCAGCCCCCTCACTTTGGACTTGGTATGCAGGTTAGTTCAGGATAGAAATTCCTCCTTAAGGCTATGTCTCTCTGCTGTGGGTTCTCTCCTATCTCTCCCTCTCACCCAGGCTGGTATCTGAGCACTCTGGTAGTAGAGGCAAAGGTTATTATTCTCTAGATCTGTGCTGGCCTCAGCTATGTCATCTCTGCCTGCTTGGTCTTTGGGTATTGGCTTATGATCCCTCTGTTTTCCTACTGATATAACCAGCATTTTCTTTGGCCAAATGCTAGCATCTGATATATTTTGGTCCTTGCCAGGGTTTCTAATTGTGATGGATACCACATTCTGTGTCCTTCAAACTTGACCTCAGTATCTTCTAGTCCATCAAACTCTCAGTTTTTTTCAACTTAGACTAGGACATGTATGAACCTCTGTGTCTCCCGTTTGCTATACTTGACTACAGAAAGCTGCAATGTACCTCAGATCCTTTATCTGTTCAAACTAGTCATATTGCCATCCATGCTCCATCCTACATGAGGTACAAGAACTGGTCACAACTTCCTCTGCTTTGGGACTCCAAATATGCTGATCTCTACCCAGCCACAGTGCTGAGTTGTGATACTAAGGGAAGGAGAACAAAAGGCCAGGTTAGGCATATCTCCAGGATGCTTTTCCCTAATACAGGAAGGGCTGTTCTCATTCCTGGATAGTAAAAAACTGACCTCATATCAACTCCTGTACCTACCTTACCACAAGTTTATAATATTCCAATCCTATCTCTCCAGTTTTAGCATCTTTTCTCTCGACACATTTTGACTATATCAAATGAAATCTTTTGGTTTTTCACTGTTTTGTCACTGGAATTGGCCTCAGAAACCTATTCTGGAGGCCAAATGCTGAAGACTGACTTCTTTGTTTCATATCTGGGTTTTTCCTCTGAAGCACTAGATGTTTCAATCTCAAGAGGTGGGAGAACCAAGAAATGGCAAGAGTGAAAAAAATAACTCACACAATTACTTTAGCCAGGTGAGGACAGGCAAAGATCAACCAAGACACCTTCATGTGCTTTGGCTAACAAATGTAATTTTTTTAAATAGAAGGCTTTTCTCATTCTTTTCTTGAGTTTGTAAAGTATTAGAACAATGGGAAATCTTTTTCTTGATACAATATCACTGAATAGAAGATTTAGCAAACTCTAGGACCTAAGTAGAAATCATTTGCTAAGAAATGGGAATCCAAATATTGAATATAAATTAATTTATTCATTCAACAGATAACTTCCCACACTGTTGCTGTGGCTAGGAGCTACACTAGTGCTGGAGATAAGATGGTGAGTAAAATAAATAAGAACATAGTTCTCTTTGAGCCCACCCATGGACGCCAAAAAAAAAAAAAAATGTTCTCATGGAGGTTACAGTATTTCAGAGGAAGGAAAGTGAATAAACAGCATCTATAGGATTCTTCCCTGAGGATAAGTGAGATCTACCTGCCAGAAACAAGGAATAGTAGGCACTTAGTTTCCCGAAAAGAGAAAATTACACAGGAGAAAGCCCAGCAGTGGGAAGGCACTAAGTGAGTATGAGCCCTCAAAGGGCAGAAAGACCACCCATGTAGCTATATGATAAAGAAGAAAGGAGGAGAAGTGTACAAAATAACAGTAGACTGGTAAGCAATGGCTAATCAACCATGGTCTGATGGGCCATGATAAGGATTTGATATGTCATCTAAGAGTAATCAGCTATCCCTCAATAATGTTTATCCAGAGAATGATGTTATGAGGACTACATTTAAAGTATTTATTTTTCCATGTTTTCAGGATTTATAGTAGTTTATACTAGAAAATATGTTTTCTAGTAGGATAACAGGACTTGGTAATAGATTGGATGTGTGGAGTCTTCTATGAAATGCCTCACAAACCTGTTACCCTCCGAGAGCAGCTGGGAGCTGGACATGAGGTGTTTAGATTAGGTCTCTGGGAGTCATTTTTATGACTAACTCTTCATTTAAACTAAACCCAGTCGAGGCTCTTGAGTATACCTGAATCTTCAAAAGCTACCATCCCCAACCCTCAAGCCACACAGGAATGGGCCACACTGCAGAGGGAAGGGGAGGGTGAGCAATTGAAACTTCATCTGTATTTACAGCCACTCCCCATTATTTGTATCACCACCTGAGCTCTGCCTCTTGTCAAATCAATGGTGGCATTAGATTCTCACAGGAACATGAACCCTACTGTAAACTGCACATGCAGACAAAGAATCTATGAGATTCTTAGGAGAATCTAATGCCTAGTGATCTGAGCTGGAGCTGAGGCAGTGATGCCAGCACTGGGGAGTGGCTGCAAATCCAGACTATTATTAGCAGAGAGGTTTATCTCCATAGAGACCATATTAAATCAATTGGTTGCAGATTCATATCAAAACCCTATCAGTGAGTGGTAAGTGACAAGTAAGGTGCATCTGGTAGCAAGTTTTATAGTGGCAAGTGAGTTGCCATACTTCAATTGTATAACTGCATGTTCTGGCAGGCTTTAAGTCAGGATCCAACATGTATTTTAGTCCATGCCTGGCTATGCTTCTTTCCCACATTGCACAGTTGTCTCAGTCACAGTTTGGGTAAGATCAAAAGCTAACTCTGACAAAAATGAGTAAAAACCAAATGTTGCTGGAGAGTTTCTTTGAAAAGGGGAGGAAAACCCAATGATGAGATGACAGAAGACTCTAAGACTACCAACAAAATTAAAGCTGCATTTAAAAGAAAATGCCAAGAGTCCTACTTAAATTATGGGTTCACTGAAACAGGTGATTGATATTTTCCAAGCCCTCCTGGAATAATATGTGGTGACCAGCTATCCAAAGAAACTATGAAACATGGAGACCAAGAATTTTGCATTAAACAAAAAGCCTTTGGAGTCTTCCAAAAGAAAAAAAAAGTGAACATGAAGAACAGAAGCAATTATGGAAGGCCACACTACATCAAATGTGTCTTCACTGAGAGTGTGATTCTTAGTGACTAACCACGTTTGTGTTAATGATGAGAAGCCCTTTACTATTGGTGAAGAGTTGATCCCGCATTAATGTATACAGCTATCAATTAATAAAAAAAAAATAGGAAGAAAAAAAAAAGAGTTGATCCCACTTGCACCTGCTGCTAAAGACATTTACCATGAACTTCTTGAAGAGGCTGCAGTTCAAAAGGAAGCATGTGTTCCTCTTTGGCCTGGTACCTTACCTAGATGAACTGATGAAACAGAAGAGGACTTGGAGGCACAAGGGACCAATGAGTCACTGTGGGACACAATCCTGATTGACCAGTCTAACAATGTTGACAACAAAGCAGTGATGCTTGTTTTTGTGTGATATATTTTTCAGGAGAATGCGCATAAAGACATGTTATATGTACTTCTGTTGCCAACCAACACCACAGCTGCAGAACTATTTGAGTCTCTGAATGATTTCATATCAGGAAAACTAAGTTGGTCATTATATGTTGATATATGCATGGACATAGCAGCTGCCATGACTGGACCACTTTCTGGTTTCACTACTTGGGTCAAGATGGTTGCTTCTGAATGTGAGTCTAAGTCATCCTGTGTCATCTCTAGAGAAATGCTGGCAAGCTGAAAAATGTCACCTGAACTAAATAATGTTTTATTGGATGTACTTAAAATTATCAACCCCTTTAAAGTACATGCCTTTAACTCATGCCTGTTCACATAGCTCTGTGAGGAGATGGACACGGAGTATACACGACTTAACAAAAGCGAGATGGCTTTCTAAAGACAGATCACTGGTCAAAGTTTTTAAGTTATAAGAACTGCGTCAGAGATTTCTTTTACAAAAACAGTCGCCACTGGTGGCACATTTGAGTGACATAGAATGGGTCATGGAACTTGCTTCCTTGTATGACATAATCAACCTGCTCAGCAAACTCAATCTGTCACCTTAGGGAATAATGACAACTGTGTTCAGTTCAGCAGGTAAAATCACTGCATTCAAAGCCAAACTGCTATTAGGGGGGTGATGAGTCAACCTTCGAACTTTTAATATGTTTCAAAAATTACCAGAAATTTTAAAACAGACTGAGTGAGGGCCTTCTTCCTCCCAGCTATTGTATCTCAACACTCAAAAGAATTTGAGCATTACTCCCCAACACAAGAGACCCCCATACTGGGAAAGAATGAATCTATAATGCATTCGTGAATAAGCCAGGTGAATCAACTTTGTCCATGCTAGAAGAAAATCAACTGCTAAAGATCACAAATGATGGTGGCCTTAAAAGTGTGCTGGAGACAACTTCACCTCTCCATACATTCTGGATTAAAGTAAAAGGAGAATGCCCTGAGATTGCCACATAGGCACTGAAAAGCCAACTTCCATTTCCAACACCCCAAATCAGGATTTTCTGCAGTGACAGCAACTAAAATGAGATTATGGAATAGACTAGACATAGCAATACTCTTCATTTGTCTCTGTTTGCCATCACCCCCAGATGGGACCAACTATTTCCAGAAAAACAAGCTCAGGGTTCCCATTGAGTCTGCATTATGCTGAGTTGCATAATTATTTAATTATATGTTAAAATGTAATAATAATAAAAATAAAGTGTACAATAAGTGTAATGCACTAAACCATCCTGAAATCATCTCCCCTACTCCCCAGACCATGAAAAAACTATCTTCTGTGAAATTGGTCTCTGGTGCCAAAAAAGGTTTGAGACCACTGCTGAAAAGTACATACAGTCTTTAGGAAGAGAATTTTCCCCCAGGCTCTCAACTGAAATTCACTTCTAGACCATGGTTTTCCCCCAAAACAGTAATAGAATTCATTTCTATGAACATATACTGCACAATATATAACTAATAGTAGAATATAAAATAAATAGACTTATTACTATATTAATTCAGATATATTATTAACAATATAATATTAATAATAGAATATGTATATAGAGAAGGTGCCCAAAAATGAATACACATTTTAAGAAAGGAAAAAACTGTATTAAAATTATAATAATCTATACCAATAACAAACGATGAATACAAGTCACATTTGACTTCTGCAGTTATAAGAGGTGCTCCAAGTGGTTACCATCAGCATCCAGAACCTTCTGATTATGGTGAACTACCGCTTCAGCAACTCTGGAGCCACTCACAATACTACATCCTTCAATCAGGTTCATTTCATTCAATGCATGTAACAATCTTGGGCTGAAAACTTTCCATTTGAAATAAAAACCTGCCCATTTGCTCATATCAGAAGACAGTAAATAATATAGCTAGCCTACAAACCCAGATCTGAGTTCAAAGTCATTCCTCTTTGTAATTATTTCCTGCTGCCATCCAAGCCTCAATGTTAAGCAACTTTGAATATATATGAGTATTTGGGAAAATGAAGGTGGAGCAAACATTTTTATCTGAAACTCTTACAAATCTAAATTACATGAGAACAGAAAATATGTTTTATTTACGACTATATACTTAGTTCCTAGTATAGTACTATGTATCTGATAATCAGCATACAGTTGCTAAATAAGTGAAAATAAATTAATTAAATAATAATCATTCTTAACAATCTACTCTGCTAATGAGTGCAGTTTAAAACTGGTTTTACAGTAAAAAAAATTTAAACTCCGACATTTTAAGTTTGAAAACTATATTATAATAATTGTTTAATTTATACAAATTTTGTCAAACTTTGTTCTATTCAGAAAACTCATTAACTTCAACATTCCATGGTTTTGAAATGACAATGTATGCCACTTTTCCATAGCAATGATAGAATTCGTTCCACATAATCAAAAGGTACTGCTTTCTTAGCCAAAATTAAATAAGGAGAAGAATATTAAAAACCTCAAAAAATTCATAAAATTATCCACTTCTGTAGAAAAATATACCAAAACTCACAAACAAGTGTCAAATAATGCTGTGTTTAAAACTTCATAGTCGTTAAAAGTTATATATCTAGTCATGTAAAATTATATTACTTAAATTATAGAAAATGAGATAAGTTTTTACTCTTTTATAACATCAACACCCTTAAGTTTCCCTTGATGATAACCAAGCTCCCAGAATGTCCTAAACTCTAAAATGGAGTTCTTTTTGGTACTGTATACATAAATACAAAAGAAAAAAATCTATACTTAAGCACTTTTAAAATGGAAAACATGTAACTTATCCACATTCACATACCTCAATAGCAAGTAAACACTTTTATCAAACTTGTCCCCAAGAAAGTACTAAAGTAAGGCTATGTATCAATCATAAATCCAATTTTTAATAACTAAATGAATATTTAGGTAACAGCCTATATCTATAACCCTGTCTTCAGAATGCAGTCTTCTTCCAAAGAATGCAAGATTTTACAAAAACATTCATTCACATAATTTATTTTCATTAAATCATATCAAAGTGCATTATATGAAACTTACAAGTAACAAAAGCAAATTTTTTTAATATAATAAATGTCCAAGACTCAATTTACATGTATTCAAACAAAATAACAGCTGCTTGATGTGTAAGGAATTGAAAGTACTCATAAGAAATAACTAATAACTAGTAAAATATTATTTTTAAAATTTGGACCCATGTCTCATTTTTCCCACTATTATCAAAACCAGAAAATAACTCTGTTTAGGTTTTGATTTTTTTTCTTCATTTTCTGGCCATAACCTTTCTTTACCCTGATCATTTTTTTTTCCTTTTTGGCTCCCTTGCACCTCCTAATAAGTCATTTAAACTATTACACTACTTGATAGCCAATAACTACAATAATAAGAAAATTCTTCCAAAATAATAATATGTAATGTTACATTTTTAGATAATTTTACCTAGTTTTGAGTCCTCAGATAAGGCAAATCCTTTCCTGAATGCTAATTTCCTTCCAGAGAAAAAAAGTACTAGCTCAAGCAAATTAAAAATCTTGAGTTTCCATAGGAAGTTCTGTTGCGTGTGTACTCTTAAGCTCGTCTCAACATTACTAAAACTTTTAACAATTATTTGCCATGCTACACAATCTATTCTATATTGGAGAGAGAAATGACCTTTCAGAGAAAAGCTGTAAAGGGGTCCCACAAAAGGAGAACAGAGCACCCTTATAGACATAATATACTAAAGTTTAGAGGGCTTTCTCCAATGAAGAGACATCTTCTCTCTGGGCATTACTACCTGCTCAGCACTTCCAAGGGACAACCCATCAAAGTCAACAATCAGACATGAAGAGGATAGACACAAAAACCTCTTTCTAGTTTCCAAAGTCTACATTCTATATAGGAATGATCTACCTCTATGTTTTGAGGTAGAGAACCATAAAATAAAATAACAACTTGCTTTTTCCTAGGCAAACTATTCACATTCTTATTGGTACTACAAAACAGTATAGCTTAGGCCTTATATTTGACATTTTCAAGTACTAAGAATGCAAAAAGAATAAAGATAATTCCCTAACTCAAGAAAATATTCAAAATGTTTTCTGTGTCCTCATAACTCAAAACCACACAAATTATAAAGAACATTCTTGTCACTATCAACAACTATCAAGCCCAATTTGAGTAATATTTTTTTCAAGTAGAGGTGATGTGAAATTACATGTCTATGAAGGAATAGTAGGAAATGTTTCTCTTTTTCATGAAAATGTTGCTGCTAAATGTTACAAAACTTTTGTCTTCTCTGCTCTTCTGCCCCTACCGCTCCTCTACAAAATTTCTTCCAACTTCCTACCTTCAGTATTTTTTATATTTCTTGGAAAAGTCAAGAAAGCCAATGTTATTTATATACATAATACACTTAGAAAATCTCTTTTTATTAAGAAGATCTTTCTTGTGGCCATGATTTTCTCTGTAGTCCAATCCATTGATTTTCAGTTCATTGTCTGTCAAATAAGAAACAACCCAAGGATTTTGCAGTCTCCATATTCCCCCAGGACTCACAGAGAGATGATCTGCCTTTTGGCCCAGCCACTTACATGGTAATCTCACACTTCCAGAATTATCATAGAAAGATGATACTTGGCATATAAGCAGATAAAATGGAATATTAAAAGATTCTAAGTATAATTAATCACAGTTCTTACACTAAGGATTCCCCAAATTTGTGAGATAAACATAGGATGTGAAAGGGATAAAATATTACTAATCCAAAAATAAGACTTCTGGTATGTTTAATTCTCCCACTATGTTCCTAGTCTGAAGCCATTTCTTTGCTACCTGGAGAAAGAAAGGCAATGCTTGCATTTTACAAGCACTATAACCACAGCCAATAAAAGGACCACAGATCATGGGATTTCCTCCAGAGAAATGAGAGAAAAGAGTGGAAGCTAGAAGGCTTATACCCATACTACTTTTCCCTTGAGAGTGAAATACAAGTTGCTGTAGAGAAATATGAAGATAGAAACCCGTTCCTATCTATACATCAGGACCCGTTTCTATCTATACATAAGAGAAATATGAAGATAGAAACCCATTTCTAGCTATACATAAGGACAAAACAGAAAATATTTTAATTTTCCTCAGAAAAATGATTGAACACTTTGATACCAACATCAAGCTCAGACTTAATTATATGCAGTACATTTTGTTGCCCAATACACCATTTTGTACTATGTATAGATTCTGTGAAGTAATATTTTTACAACGTAATGCAAAGCAATATTTATCAATGTTAACAATAACTGGACATTGATATCCATTATATATACAATAGACATCTGTAAGTTGACCACCTAATGCATTGTAACAAACTGGTCAACATACAAAGGTGGTCAACATAAGGAACTAAGCTTCTGTAATGTTACATACATGTGTGGCACATGTCTGGTATATGAAATGAAGTCATCTAAAGGAGGTGGTTAGTGTATGGAGGTGATCAACTATGGAGGTTTTATAGTATTTAGTTTTGCTTTCTAATACAATGAACAAAATATATTTTCTATCACAGATATGCAATTATTTTTTAAAATGAAAAAGTAACTTGATCCTGACACATATAGGAGGTAATAATGGACAAATAAAAAAAATCAGTTAGGAACCCAGTTGAAGGATCTAGTAATGAATACAAATTATGGTTGCTATTTAGAGACTGGCTCCTATACAAACAACATAGAACTGAAATAGTAAATAACATTGTATTTTCCTTTAAAATTATTCTTACATATATCACATATAACTACAAATATTAAAATATCCAAGAAAAATTAAATGCATAAAGAAGAAGTCATGCTATTCTGCCACATTCTATACTGCGACCTTGAGTAAGGTCTTCCTGGAATTTAATTTCCTTAACTATAAAACAATAATCTCTAAAGTCATTCTAGAATTCCGTAGACTAATTCTATAGTTGCTTAACATAACTAAATGTGTCCATCTTGAATTGTAGGAATATTAATCAACTTAATAGGGAGCAAATTATTTTCTATATGGCTTTTTCCAATTGTTTAGTTAATTATTTACTTAATTAACACACCCACACACACATACAGAGTTCTTGAACTTCTGAGTCTTCAGGTGATCTCATCCAGGCTAATGCCTTTTTATACCATCAATATGTGAACAGTCTCCAGTCTAGACCTTTCCCCTGAACTTCAGACTCATTTCATTTTCCAGTTGACACCTCCTGTGATATCCAATAAGCATCTAAAGTATAATGTGCATATCCAAGGCCAAACTTCCTTCCCCAACACCACAAACACGCTAGTAGGGATGTTTTCCTCATTCCAATGAATGGCAAATCCATTCTTTGAATTAATTACTACTTTCTCCCAAATGGTGTAATTATTCCTAACACTTCTTTTTCTCTCTTATACCACATCTAAACCAGGAACAAATAAACAAATATGACCACTTCCTTTTTATTGTTTTTAGTTTGTTAGAGATAAAGTTTCACTATTTTGCCCAGGCTGGAGTGCAGTGGTTATTCACAGGTACAATCATACATACTACTGTCTTGAACATCTGGGCTCCTGGATTCAAATGATCCTCTGCCTCAGCCTCCCAAGCCGGGACTACAGGTGTAAGCCAACACACTCTGCTTAACCGCTTCTTACTACTTCCTACCCCAGACAAATTTAGAATCTCTTCTCCTGGACTATTGAAATAGGAAGCTTCTACCCTAAATTCCCCTGAAATCTATTCCCCACACAACAGCAAGAGTGATCTTTTTTATCATGTAAGACAAATCATATGATTCCTCTGCTTAGGACTCTCCAGTAGCTTTCACACTTAGTAGTAACCAATCCTTACCTATAAGGTTTTATTTCATTTAGTTTAGCCACTCTCTTTCTCTGTGAACGCATCACCTTCCAGTCTCCCCTCACTCACTGTGCTCCACCAACATGGCCATATCCTAATTAAATTTTCTTTGTGACATTTACTTACATGCCACCATGTGACATATTGTGTATTTATTTTTGTTTTTGCTCTCTTTCTGTCTCTAGACTGTAAGCACTTCAAACTCAGGGATTTGGTCTGGTCTGCATACTGCTATATCTTTACAGACAAAAATTTTGTCCAGAAATAATACATCATCAAAAAGTACTGCAAAATAAATTAATAAATAAAATTACTTCTATTTCACATAGTATCGTTTTGGGCCCATAAATCTTTCATGAAAAATTTAAGAAGAAAAAACAGATGGAGAAGATTGTGCAGTAGCTAAAATATAAAAGATTAGTATCTTTGTTACATAAGGAATTTCTACAAAACAGTAAAAAACCCACAAATACCAAGATATTATCTAGAATACTGTATTCCTTGCTACTTTTTCTTTATATTTTATGCACATCTCTGGACTTTTCACGGACTGCACTCTCTGCCAGGAATATCCTTTCTCCCTTCTTCATCTTGTAAACTCTCATCCATTCTTCTAAATCTATAATAGATTAAATAATACCTCTTCAGGTAATAGCTTGCGCAAAAGTGAAAATACAAGTGACAAGCATAATGAATATGCTTAAACTTCATAGCAATAAAAATATAAAATAAATATTTCTTGATTAAATTGAAATACTCATTTAAATCTGATATTGATGTTATAATAAAAGTGACAGTTTCATATAGTGTCTGCTAGTAAGACTAAAAATTATAAAACACTAGTTAGCAATTTAATAATACATTTTAATATAATCATTAATTTTTTAAAGAGCAAAATATTAGGAATAATTAAATAGGAAGATATTTATTAAGGACAAAATAAAATATTACTCTGATATTTAAAATATGCTTATGCAGATAATGCTGCTAAGTGGAAAACAGTTAATGATAGGTAAAGCAAAAAAAAAAAAAAAAAAATCTCTTCCTGGACCAAGACTTTATTGGAGTTTGTGAGTTATTCTGATACTTCTGACTCTGTGACCCTTCATGCACACCCATTTTCACTCTTCCCCAAAGTCTTTCCCTTACTGCAATAGGTCCAAAAAACATTAGAACCTACCATAGGCACAGCACAACTGTCTCCTTGTCTGGAAGTAGATAACATCAGCAGATGCTTCATGGTGACTATCTAGTATCAAGGTAGGTATCTATCCTGATGAAATATGCACACCTGTATTTAATACCCTGGAATCTTAAGCCAGGGAAATCACTTCTGTTTTAAGTAGCATAGCACTCAAGAGAAAGCATGTTCCAAAAGATTACTATAAATAATGCTGAAGGTTTGATTAAATGCCAGCAAATTTTAGACTCAGTGCACCAATCAGAATTTCTTTTGGTGTTAAGACCGATCATTAGAGAACTGATGATCAAGGATCAATGAAAACCAATTCATAGCTATATATACTGAAGTTCCTATATTCATAAGATAACCAGGGAATTCTAATGACATCTGATACATCTTCCAGTTTCACTTACTTTACACTTTACACAACATTACTGAATCATGTGGTAGGAGATGGAGGAAATCAAGCTGTTCTACAGTTCTGGTCTTTATTAAATCCTTCTGCCCTTTGCTTTGGAAAACACACTTTGAGTTATAGTTCTTTGGATGCCTAGAGGCCATAGGACACCACATCAATTACAGTGTATTATTATTAAATGCATTATTTCAGAACCACATCTGTAGACAGATTTGTTTACACTGTGAAGGCATGCCCAAACCTGTTCTGCTTGATTCCTTTATTGCCTGTTGAGTCCTTTTCTCTCAATGTGCATAAGATGAAAAAAATCAATCATATCCTTTCTTGAAAGGAAAGTGTTAGCAATTCTATACTAAGGAACAAAACCATGGAGCACAATATTGTTTTCAAGATGCAAAAAGATCAGTTGGAAAAGTACATGTGAAATGATAGCCAGGAAATTTTTGAAAAGGAGGGATATTTAAAGAGGATTTTCTCTACCATAAATCAGAACAACTGTAATACACATGAAAACAGCATATTAGTGTAGGATATTGTGCAGGAATAGAAAACTAGAGCAACAAAATAAAACTGACAGACTAAAAACCGAAATAAATGTACTTTATTTGTGTGTATACTATGAGATATATATGTATACACACACACATATGTTAAGGTGACAATTCAGATAAGATGGAAATATAACCAGTAAGTGGCATCATCAATTACATAAACATTTAGAAGAAAATAAAGTTAGATTCTCCTCTTACCCTATAAATAACTATGATTTCCAGAAAGACTAAAGAGATAAATATTTTTTTAACCTATGAAAGTACTACTATATACTTAGAGTCACTTCTCTAATTTCTTCTCATACTTTGTTGGTTTAAAAAAATACATTTATCTCAAACCAATAAAGCAGAATAGGGATTCCAGAAACAGGCCCACATCTCTGTGATCAACTGAATTTCAGTAAGTACCATGGCAATTCAAAGGAGAAATGAGTCTTTTCAACTAATGGTACCATCACAAGTATCTGAATGCAAAAAACATAAATAAATACTCTTCAATCTGTACCTCATACCACATACAAAAATTAACTTGAAATGAAATACAGGCTTAAGTATAGCTGAAATTATAAAGCTTCCAGAAGAAGACAGATGAGAATTCTTAGCAAACTTCAATTAGTCGAAGATTTTTTACATAGGATACAACAAGCACAATTGTAAATGTTTGATAAATTAGATCACATCAAAAATAAACTTTTTGCTCTTCAAAAGACACTATTAGAATTCTGTTAAGAAAATGGAAAATCAATCCATGAGCTGGGGAAAATATTTATAAAGCACATATTTGATAAAAGACATGTAAACATAAAATATAAAAACCTCTTACAACTCAATAGTGAGAATACAAGCTGTGGGTGGAGATATGGGAGGACCAGATGGAGGAAGGAGAGGCAGACGAAAGCGCCCTCTTTAAGCATATATAAATTAAATGTTTTATGAAAAGTTTATGTTAAGTGTAGGTTAGGTAATACAGATTGTGAATAAAGGAACAAAAGAAAGACAAAAGAGGTGGATACTGAAGAGAGTATTAAACAGGGAGACCACAATACATATTGGGAGCTCCTAACATCTGTTGAATACTACAGCACAGGCCTTAGAAAAGAAGACAAGAAATGACTTGCTGAGGCCTGACCTTCCCCCCTCCTCAGGGCCTGTATAGAGGCCTCAGAGGACTTAATGAGCCACTGCTTGGAAATGGGAATAGTACACTGCAACTGGCTTTCTGTAGAAGAGATACAATCTCTTGGAATCAAGGTAAGAAAAATAGCTTCTTTCTTCTCCATTCCCAACATGGCTAGAGCCTTAGCCTATCTGTCTGCAGAGACTTTGAGACTTAATAGCCTCTTTCGGTTGCTGTGTGTGTGTGGTAACACCTGTTGTTTGCTCTCACATCTCTCAAGTCCATTTCCTTGTTCTTTTTTTTTTTTTTTTTGAGACGGAGCCTCAAGCTATCCCCCTGGGTAAAGTGCCATGGCATCACAGCTCATAGCAACCTCCAACTCCTGAGCTCAAGCGAGTCTCCTGCCTCCGCCTCCCAAGTAGCTGGGACCACAGGCGCCCGCCACAATGCCCGGCCATTTTTTGGTTGCAGCCATCGTTGTTTTGGCGGGCCCGAGCTGGGGATTCGAACCTGCCACCTTAGGTGTACGTGGCTGGCGCCTTAGCCGATTGAGCCACAGGTGCCGAGCCACATTCATTAATTCTTGATTTGGCATCTTCTGGTAAAACTTTTATCAAAAGTTGCCCTATTGTCCATCTTCAGTTAATAGAAAAGTATAAAATAGATAAAAAAGAGAGCATAGAAATTATTCTCTGGAGTGTTCTCAATACAGTTGTACAATAAATTGGGGCTGGGTGCAGGGGCTCACAGCTATAATCTCAGCACTTTGGAAGGCTGAAAGGGGAGGACCACTTGAGGCCAGAAGTTCAAGAAGAGTCTAAGCAAGAGGAGACCATGTCTTCACAAAAAGGAAAAATTAGCCACATGGTATATGCCTGTAGTTCTGGCTACTCAGGTGGCTGAGGAAGAAGGATCGCTGGAGCCCAGAAGGGATTGCTGTGAGCCACAGTGACACCACTGCACTCTAGCCCTGGCAGCAGAGCAGGACCTTGTCTCCAAATAAATCACCAAATAAAGATTGGGTTTCTGCATTTTCATTGGGAATATAATATGAAAATGATTCTCTGTGTGTCTATGTGTGTGAATACACATCCCTTCCTCATTTTGGAGGAACTTAACCCTTATTAAAGAGAGCCCTAATTGCTCTAGGGGAAATGATTTTTCTTTTTTTTCTTTTTTTTTTTTTTTGTAGAGACAGAGTCTCACTTTGTTGTCCTTGGTAGAGTGCCGTGGCATCACAGTTCACAGCAACCTCCAACTCCTGGGCTTAGGCAATTCTTTTGCCACAGCCTCCCGAGTAGCTGGTACCACAGGCACCCACCACAATGCCCGGCTATTTTTTTTGTTGCAGTTTGGCCAGGGTTGGGTTTGAATTTGCCATCCTCAGTATATGGGGCTGGCACCCTATCCACTGAGCCACAGGTGCCACCCCGTAAATGATTTTTCTTAGAGCAGATGGCAAACTGGCCCTCAAGTGTGTTGGGGTGGGCATTAAACTGATCAACTCTCAGTAGGACCCTGTGTGTTAATTAGAGCTTTGTTTCTATTGCAGGGAAAAGTTGTCACATATGCTATTTCTAAGATTCTCAGGAAACTTGAGAAATAAGCCCATTTCTCTGTCAAATGCTCGAAACACTTTAAGAGATATATCTGTTACAGATAATAGAATTCCAGGATTTCATGGGTTGGATTTATCTTAAAGATGTTCTAGAATGGTGGTTCTCAAACTTTAGTGAGAATCGCCTGAAGGGTTTGTTTAACCCAAAGTTGCTGGGCTCCACTCCCCTAAGAAGGAGAGATGAAAATTTGCATTTCTAACCAGGGTCTAGGTGGTGCTGATATCTCTGGTTTGGTGATAATTCTGTCTGTTCTATAGAACACCATTTCCTTCTTTCCTTCCTCCCCTCCTCCCTCCCCTCCTCCCTCCCTCTCTTCTCCTTTCCCTTCCTTCCTTTGGCAAAGTCTCACTCTGTTGCCCAACCTGAGTGCAGTGGCCTTAGCCTAACTCACAGAAACCTCAAACTCTTGGGTTTATGTGATCATCCTGCTTCAGCCTCCTAAGTAGCTGGGACCACAGGTGCCTGCCATGGTGCCCAGCTAGTTTTCTGATTTTAGTAGAGATGGGGTCTCACCTTTGCTCAGGGTGGTTTTGAACTCCTCTTGGGCTCAGGCGATCCACCTGCCTCTGTCCCCTGAGAGTGCTAGGATTGTAGGTGTGAGCCACTGCACCCAGCCTAGAACATTGTTTTCACAGGCTTCATCATCGGTTCACTCATTCATTCAACACATACTTATTCATGCCTACTATTCTTGGACAGTGTTTTAGGTGCTGGGGATCACAGCGATGCACAGGACAAAGTTCAAGTCTATGAGAGCCTCTGGTCTAATGCAAGGGGCAGGGATGCTTCAGGTGATACTCTGCTGGGCACTTTGCAGAAGGGTAGGGGGGAGGGAAGATCTCTCAGTGGTGATGAGCCCTCCAGGCAGGGAGGTGGCAGGCCTGGGGCCTGAGGTAGGAGAGTGCTTGTTATGTTGGAATGGGGCTAGTGGTCAGAGAGGGAAGCAGAGCATTGATAAGAGTTACACACAAGAATGTCCCTGTGACCAGATAAATTCAGGAAATGCCAGTCTCAACAACATTAAATGTTTGTCTTTATCACAATTTTTCTTACAGCCTTTAGAGAGGCATAAGTTATTTAGTTTTTGTCAAGCTTACGTGACCGGGAAATTATTTTTTAATTTTTTTTTTTGAGACAGAGTTTGAAGCTGTTGCTCTGGGTAGAGTACTGTGGTGTCATAGCTCATAGCAACCTCAAACTCTTGGGCTTAAGCGGTTCTCTTGCCTCAGCCTCCCAAGTAGCTGGGACAACAGGTGCCCACCACAACAACCGGCTATTTAGGGGTTGTAGTTGTCATTGCTATTTGGCAGGCCTCGGCTGGAGAACCCTCCGGCAAAATATTGTGGCTGGCGCCCTAGCCACTAAACTATAGGTGCCAAGCCAATGACTGTGAAATTCTTAATCCTGCAATCACCCCAGAGACTGATGATCTTTGAAACCCTCTTGGGAAAACTTGATCTAGTGAGTCTCACTCCCTCATTTTCTAGCTGAGGAAATGGAGGACCAGAGACAAAGTAACAGAGGTTGAGGCAAACATCGGTGGTGGAAGGAGCAGTGAGTGTGGAGGTGGAAGCCCGGGTTTGGGACTCTGTTCTAACATTTGGCTGTGTGGCACCTGGGGCACATCCCCTGAACTCCGTAGGTCTTAGTTGCCTCAACCACTATGAGAAATTGTGTGTCTCCTCTCTAAGGATTATGGAGTCACTCTGGGTGAGTGGGTCCTGATTTTGTTAATTTTTTTGAGTGGGGAGTTAGTGTGAGCTGAGCCAAAGGAAAAACATTGGGAGTTGTACATAAATACATTCATCAGATACCATCATGTAGGTTATTTTTGCTCTCAGATGAATATACTTCCCAGACAAGTCATTAAAATAAATCTGTCACAGGGTTGGTAAAGAAAATAAGAAACATATAAAGACTAAGATCTATGGTAATGTACTTGCTGCAAAATATTTTAGCATAGATTTCCATTTTTGTGAAATTTATAGTTGCCTTGAATACAAACAGTGTATTTCACAGCAGATGAAATTTATCTTTTTCTTGTGGGCTTTCTGGGGAATTGTTAGGGGAATTGTTAAAGGAATGATTAAAAAAAAATGAAGCTCTGGGATTTTAATTTTTGAACTAGCTAGAGTTTCTTAGGACTGATGTCCTCTGGGCTCCATTTTCTCCATCTATAGAAGGGATCTAAAAATCCCTTTACAGGGATATAGTCTTTACAGTTCTATTAATGACTATATTTGAGGCTTGGCGCCTGTGGCTCAAGTGGCTAAGGGCCCAGCCACATACACCTAAGGTGGCAGGTTCGAATCCAGCCCGGGCCCGCCAAAACAACAATAACAGCTGCAACCAAAAAAAAAAACATAGCCAGGCGTTATGGCAGGCGCTTATGGTCCCAGCTACTTGGGAAGCTGAGGCAGGAGACTCGCTTGAGCCCAGGAGTTGGAGGTTGCTGTGAGCTGTGATGTTATGGCATTCCACCCAGGGGGATAGCTTGAGGCTCTATCTCAAAAAAAAAATGACTGTATTTGATAATTTTTGTCTTAAAGGGATATTAGTAATAGAATCTTAGGCAAGGTATAGATTGGATATGAGGGTTTCATGGACTCAGGATGTAAATTGTGCACAGGTAAGGTAAAGTTAGAGGCGCTCACAACTATGGGTTCCCCCATTCTGGGCTTCTAGTAGGAGTGTACCTCCTGGCCCATTTGGGGTCGAAAGGGGCCATATGACAAGTTATAACCAAGGACTGGCATGTACTTGTGCAGGGGACATTTCCAGGGCACTTAACTGTCAGGGGAGCACTCCCTAGACCTCCCTTCTCCTCTGTCATAGGGGTGGCAACATTCTGGGGTCATCAGCCTGGGTTCTGGAGTCAGAATTCATGGAGCAGATCCCCCAAATGACCCTCGAATTATGAATTGTGATCAAGGAACAAACCTTTGTGCTTATAAATCCTGAGATGTTTTGGGCTATTTGTTATTGCAGCATGAGGTAGCCTATGCTGACTATTGGATTCAATAAACTAAGAAATCCCAAGGATCCACAGGAAGAGCAGCTAAATGCTTATTTTAAAGAGAAGATGCCAGCTGGCAGCTCTTTGGTGAGCTTTTCTTAGGGAACTCTGCTGTTCCTATGGAGCAGCAAAGTTTAGAGACTTGGTTGAAGAATGGATGTCTATGTAACTTCTATTATTATCTGCTCAAATTGGTATGCTATATAAGCACATGGTGCCTAGTGGTTCAGACCACAGGTCTGGGACTGGGTTGCCTGGCTTCAGAGCCTGGTACTGTCTCCTTCTAGCTGAATTGCTTTGGATAGAGTTTTTGAGTTCTCTGGAGTTTCTCTGGCTGAATAAAGGGATTTTATAGTACCTTTCTCATAGGGTTGTTGTAAAGAATAAACTTGTTAATGTATGTCAAGAGCCTAGACTGCTGCTTGGAATATTATAGTCAGTCAATCAATCTTAGTTCTTCTTCTTCTTTCTGTCCACCTCCTCCCTTCCCCTCTCATTATTATTATTGATATAGGAAAATGAAAAGACTGAAAGATAGACATAGCGTTAAAGTAGCCATGAAAGGGTAGCAGGATTCTAAGTGATTTTTATTTTCTTGATTCTTTTTTCTTTGATGCCAAGTTTGTTTGCATTGAACTTCAATTGCTTTATAATTAGAAAAAAACAGTATTCTTTAAAAACAGTATATTTATTGTGATTATTTTCCTAAAGAGAGGTTGCCACTCTCCACATTGAATCCCATGATTACGTCCCATGTCTCCTACAGTTTTGGGATCTATTTCTATTGGTTTTTCATCTGCTCTGAACCAGCTTTCCTTTTTTTTTTTGTTTTCTGACACAGAGTCTCACTTTGTTACCCAGGCTAGAGTGCTGTGGTGTTGGCCTCGCTCACAGCAACCTCAAATTCAAGTGATCCTCTTGCCTCAGCCTCTCAAGTAGCTGGTACAGGCCCCACCACAACGCCCGGCTAATTTTTTCTATGTTTGGTAGAGATAGCTTCTTGCTCTTGCTCTGGCTGTTCTTGAACTCCTAAGCTCAAGGGATGCTCCCACATTGGCCTCCCAACCAGCATTCCATCTTGACTTCCTCATTTAATTAATTAATTTTTCCTTCTCTTGGTCACAGGTTGTTGAAAGCAGGGAATCTCTTGTTCTCTCATAACTTCAGTCTTGTAATTTTGTTTTTCCTGAATCTCTCTCACATGACTGTCCCCTGTTCCAGCTCACTCCTCAGCCTTTCCAATTCACACGTGGACATCAGGTTTCTTATCTATTGGCTTCTTTGCATCCCTCACATAGTAGGGGACACATGCTCTCAAAGTACCAGTTTATATTATTCCTTTGCTCAAACACTTTCAGCAGCTCCCCAGGTTCCCAGCCTCTGAGGATAAAATCCACTTTCCTGGCTTGATAGTGAAGCCTCTCCCCATTGCCCTTTCTCTGCTATCCTTAACAGTTCACTCTTTCTTTGTTGTCTGTTCCTACCATATTTCTGTACAGGAGCCCTTTTGCTCTCTTGCCCTTTTGATGTCCAAATTCTACTTGCCCCTAAAAATCTTGCTTAAATTTATGCTTGCCTGAAGTGTTCATGCTTTTTTTTTCTTCTTTGTAAATTACAATAGTACCGCTCTGTTTATTTGGCCATTAATCACATACTAGCTGTGAATTTCTTGTATTGGAATGGTATCAATCTGTGTCTATTAACATTTCTTTTCTCTTTCTGTATCTATCTCCAGGCCCAATTACATGTGTAGTATTTCTGGTATGCTTACATTTCCTAATACCTAGTGCCCTGTAGAAGATGGGGGACAGATGAGATATTGACAGATAAGTTCATGTATCTGTAATATCTGATAAGAATACATGCTAGAGGCTCAGTGCTCAGTGTTTATGGTGCCAGCCACATACACCAAGGTCGTGGGTTTGAACCCAGCCCAGGCCAGCTAAAGCAGCAATGACAACTGCAATAACAACAACAACAACAAAATAGCTGGGTTTTGTGGCAGGCACCTGAAGTCCCAGCTACTCTGGAGGCTGAGGCAAGAGAATCAAGAATTAAGTCCAAGAGTTTGAGGTTGCTGTGAGCTGTGATGCCGCAGTTCTCCACTGAGGGCAACATAGTGAGACTCCGTCTCAAAAAAAAATACATGCCAGAATAAAAATACTTCCTTTTTTAAACAATTTTTTGGAGAAACATAGTCTCATTCTGTCACTCTCAGTAGAGTGCTATGGCATCACAGCTCACAGCAACCTCCAGCTCTTGGGCTTAGGCGATTCTCTTGCCTCAGCCTCCTGAGTAGCTGGGACTACAGGCACCCGCTACAATGCCTGGCTATTTTTTTGTTGCAATTTGGCCAGGGCCGGGTTTAAACCCACCACCCTCGGTATATGGGGCTGGCGTCCTACTTACTGAGCCACAGGCGCTGGCCTCTTTTTTTTTTTTTTTTTTTGAGACAGAGTCTCACTCCATCACCCTGGGTAGAATGCTGTGGAGTCATAGCTCACAGCAACCTCAAACTCTTGGGCTTGAGCAATCCTCTTGCTTCAGCCTCCGGAGTACTAGGGACAATAGGTATCCACAACAATGCCTGGTTAGGTTTTTGTTTGTTTTATTTTTAGAGATGGAGTTTCGCTCTTGCTTAGGCTGAAACTCCTGAGCTCCAATCCAACTGCCTCAGCCTCCCAGAGTGCTAGGATTATAGGCAGACTTTTTTTTTTTTTTTTTTTTTGAGATGGAGCCTCAAGCTATCCCCCTGGGGCAGAGTGCCATGGCATCACAGCTCACAGCAACCTCCAACTCCTGGGCTCAAGTGAGTCTCCTGCCTCTGCCTCCCAAGTAGCTGGGACCACAGGCGCCCGCCACAACACCTGGCCATTTTTTGGTTGCAGCCATCATTGTTGTTTGGCGGGCCCAGGCTGGGGATTTGAACCCGCCACCTTAGGTGTACGTGGCTGGCGCCTTAGCCGATTGAGCCACAGGCGTCGAGCCCATTAATCGTTT
>CAUYQV010159765.1:0-14166 GCA_963574575.1 Galagoides demidoff | reverse complement strand
GCTCTAAATACCGAGGGTGGTGGGTTCAAACTCAGCCCCAGCCAAACTGCAACAAAAAAATAGCTGGGCTTTCTTTTTTTTTTTTTTTTTGAGACGGAGCCTCAAGTTATCCCCCTGGGTAGAGTACCATGGCATCACAACTCATAGCAACCTCCAACTCCTGGGCTCAAGCGAGTCTCCTGCCTCCGCCTCCCAAGTAGCTGGGACCACAGGTGCCCACCACAAGGCCCAGCCATTTTTTTGGTTGCAGCCATCATTGTTGTTTGGCGGGCCCGGGCTGGGGATTCGAACCTGCCACCTTAGGTGTATGTGGCTGGCGCCTAAGCCGATTGAGCCACAGGTGCCGAGCCAATAGCTGGGCTTTGTGGTGGGCACCTATAGTCCCAGCTACTCAGGAGGCTGAGGCAAGAGAATCGCCTAAGCCGAAGAGCTGAAGGTTGCTATGAGCTGTGACACTACGACACTACTGTGTGTGATAAAGTGAGACTCTGTCTCTTAAAAAAAAAAAAAAACTAATCCAAGATGGATAAAAGACTTAATGTAAGGCATGAAACCATAAAACTTCTAGAAGTAAATGTAGGACAGTCTCTTCTAGACATTGGCCTAGGCAAAGAATTTATAGCTAAGACCTCAAAAGCAAATACAGAAAGAAGAAAAGCAAATAAATGAGACTTAATTAAATTAAAGCATTTCTGCACAACAAAGGAAATAATCAATACAGTAAATAGACAACATACAAAATGGGAGAAAATGTTTACAAACTGTACATCTGACAAAGGGCTAATATTCAGAATCTACAAATAACTCAAACAAAAGCTAGAGAAAGGACTAGAACCCCACAAAAAGTAGGCAAAGGACATGAATAGACGCTTTCAAGAGAAGATGGAGAAATGTTCTACAAACATGAAAAAAACACTCAACATCACTAATCGTCAGAAAAATGTGAATCAAAACTACAATAAGATATCACCTCACCCCTGTCTGAATGTCCATTATTAAAAATGTCAAAAAACGATAGATGATATCATGGATATAGAGAGATAGGAATGCTTCTACATTGTTGTTGGGACTGCAAATAAGTATAATCTCTTTGGAAAACGGTATGGTGATTTTTCAAAGAAATAAATATAGACCTACAGCAATCCCACTACTGGGTATCTACCCAAAGGAAAAGAAGTCGTTTTATGAAAAAGACATCTGCACTCAAATGTTAGTTGCAGCACAATTCACAATGGCAAAAATGTGGAACTAACCCAAGTGCCCCTCAATTTCTGAGTACATCATGAAAATATGGTGTGTGTTTGTGTGTGTGTATCACGAAGTACTACTCGTTTATAAAAAGGAATAAAATAATGTCTTTTGCAGCAACTTGAATGGAATTGGAGAACATTTTCCTAAGTGAAGTATCTAAGGTTTGAATAACAAAACACTGTATGTTCTCACTAATAAGTAGGAGCTAAACGATGGGTACACATGGCCACAAAAAGATAGAAAGGACCTTGTAAACCAAGAAGAGGGGGAGGTTGGGAGGGGCATACATTTGGGTTAAAATTTACCTATTGGGTTCAATGAACACCCATTCTTGTGATAGGCACACTAAAA
This sequence comes from Galagoides demidoff, assembly GCA_963574575.1. Lineage (NCBI taxonomy): Eukaryota > Metazoa > Chordata > Mammalia > Primates > Galagidae > Galagoides > Galagoides demidoff. The sequence goes on along the minus strand of CAUYQV010159765.1, from coordinate 12,564 downwards.
GCCCTGACTTCAGTGTTATACGAGGTATCTATGTAACAAAAACATTTGCACCCCCTTAGGATTTTGAAATTAAAAAAACATCCAATCCTTAAAGGGTTTTGATTGATGTACAATCAGATTTTGTACACAATGACCTAATCTTCAAGCTAAAAGACACTGAGGACTCATCGAGCCCATCTGCGTTCCCTTATAGTGCTCACCAGAAACAGACATCTAGGTACCCGAAAGTTGAGTTGAAAATGTGGAAATATGTGTTGGACCAGCATGTGACTTTAAAAGCTTTTGAATTTCCATGTTAGATTGTATAAAAAAAAATCAGCACATTGTACCCCACATATACATGAATGTATTCCTGATCTGTGTGTATTTGACTTAATAAAATAATAAAGAAAAACTTTTGAATTTGGCTCGGCACCCGCAGCTCAGTGACTAGGGCACCAACCACATACACTGGGGCCGGCGGGTTTGAACCCAGCCTGGGCCTGCTAAACAACAATGACAACTACAACCAAAAAATAGTCAGGTGTTGTGGCGGGTGCCTGTAGTCTCAGCTACTTGGGAGGCTGAGGCAAGAGAATCACTTAAGTCCAAGAGTTGGAGATGGCTGTGAGCTGTGATGCCACAGTACTCTACCCAGGGTGACATAGCGAGACTCTGTCTCAAAGAAACCCCCCAAAACAAGAAATTTTTGAATTTAAATCCTTGTTTGACCATGTCCTCTACTCATCACTGCAGTTCCCGCCACTTCCAGTTGTCTCCTACCCAATAGTTTCATAGTTTATGAACAGGGACCTGCCTGGCCCCTGAAGACATTTGCATTTTCAACCCCTGCCAAACTACCTGAGAGTGATGAAATTCCATACCAAAGTAGGGAGGAGTGGCCACCCAGGGCCACTTGTATTCGGGAGGGAATGAAAGAGATTTCCCTTACACATTAAAATGAGGTTGTGAGTAATAGTAATATGTCTTTTGAAGGATTTAAGATCTAACATTTTCCAATATTGATGGACACGAGGGAGCTTCTATCCATCTGATACATTTTGCATAATAAATTACTTGTAGATTAACAAATTTGAAATAAAGAATCTTTTCTGAGGCTCTTTGTTAAAGACATTGGTGCTTTCTGGTTACTGTAGTTGAATTGATCACCCTGGTTTCGCTCAGTGTTGCTCCACTGGGGGAGCACGGGAATTTATTAGAACTTTACAGGAGGAGTTCCCGTAGTAAATAACTTTGCATGATAAAATATGCTGCTGTTTGGATTATGCGGTTTGGGTGGATGACTCCTCCGCCTCCAAATGGTTGCGAACCCGTCAACACAGCCTATTTTGAAAGGCTCCCCACAAAAGAGTTGATTTGTTAGCTGTAACTTCCTTTTTCTTTGAACTCATGCCTGTATAGTTTCCTCTGTGAAATGAAGACAATAAAACCTGTCTTTCTTGGTTTTCTTTTGGTGTGAACTCTGAGATGAAAACACCTGTCGGCCCAATCTTGGCTTCCCCCTGGACGCTCCCAACAATCAGCCTTTTCCTGGACCTTAACTTTTTTTTGTTTCCTCTTCGGGAACTTCCTTCTAATATTGGAGAAAACACTTCCTGGGTTGGCCGTGTCCTGATTTGTGTCTGATTTGGCTCGTAGGCTGTTGAAGCTGCTCAACAACTGTTTATTAATTAAACACCCATAGGGTTTCTTGGACTGTACTAAGCTGTTGACTATGTGGCCAAGTTCCATGTTGATCGCATCTGAATGCTACAGGGCAGGAAGCAAATAAAGAAAGAAAAAAACAGAGAGAGAAGGGTTGACAGAAGGTGTCTTCATGTCCTATTGACCAGCAGCACTCAGCCCTGTCAGATTCCCTGCGGTATACAAGCCCTGGGGATATACTTTGGAATGGTCCCTGGAAAGGAGAACATGCTTGATTCACTGAGATGCCAGTTACAAAGTGACATTAAAAGAGGATGCAAAGCCATGTCTGAGGAGGAGTGCTGAGGGGGGAAACTGAGGAACAGATTAGTCTTTAGATCCAAGTTGAGTTTGGCGCCTGAAACAGCTGAAGCAAAAGAGTAGCTGGGTGAAGATAGCAGGCTAGGAAGACAGCCCCCTGAGAGTCTCTGGCATTTGGTTTGGAATTAGGACTTTGGTCCCACAGTAATTGGAATTCTCCAAGGAGAGGGACAAACAAAATTCCTAAGGCAGGTAATAAATTAGGTTTCATACACACAACCATACACACACAAACAATTGTTCAAAAACCTGAGTGTGTGTAGGGAGTGCAGTGGTAGCTGCAGACGTAGCAGAGAGATAATCGTGGGAAAGAAAGGGAACGAGAATAAAGGAAAAATCCAGAAGACTCTTTGCTCTTTCTTTACTCTACTCAATCTGTAAGGAACCCTAAAGTGACCCACAATTGGAAGTCACTGGGAGATTTGAATTTGTTTTCAGAGTTTTCCAATGATACAATGGTTTGATTTTCATTTATGAGCTACAGTCATCTTCCTCTTTCTTTTCTTCTGTCTTTTTTTTTTTTGAGACAGAGTCTCAAGCTGTTGCTCTATGTAGAGTGCCGTAGCGTCACAGCTCACAGCAACCTCAAACTTTTGGGCTTAAGTGATCCTCCTGCCTTAGCCTCCTGCGTAGCTGGAACTAGAGGTGCCTGCCTCAACGCTTGGCTATTTTTGCTGTTGTTGCAGTTGGATTGTTGTTTCAGCTGGGTTCAAAGCCTCCAGCCCCAGTCTATGTGGCTGGTGCCCTATCCACTGAGCTATGGGCGCTGCCCTCATCTTCCTCTTTCTCCCATGTGATATAATTCTTTATATCTCCAGGCCATTCCAGTTAACACAGATGTATTTTCCTTACTGACATGGAATTCATTTGCATCGTAGCTAAGGTAGCCAGCTTATTTTACTTTTGCCCTACTTCACTGAGACTGTTTTGATGCTGCCTGCTACTAACTCTCCCAGGGCAAGGCGGTTTCTTCCTAGAAATATGCTGTTATAAAAATAATTGAAAAGATATCCATTGCCTTCCTACCCTATGCAAGGCAATTGGGTATTTGCAGGATGTGGAATGAGGGGTGGAAAGAAAAAACTACAAACCAACTTCCTGCTTTCAAGAAGCTTACAGTCTCCTCGGGTAGAGAAAAACCACGAAACAGGAAGCAATGGCTAGTAATTATAAAAGGGAATCGGTGACAAGGGCCAATTCAATACAACACTGCTTAATGGACTCAGAGGAGGGAGCAATCGTCAAAGACTGGGAAGCTAGCAAAGACTTTAAAATGCCTGGCACATACTATACATATAATATATTTGGGGGGGTGAGGTAGAATTTGAGCTGGATATTGAAAGATACATAATATTTTATGAGGTAGTTTAGAGCAGAGCTATATTCTCAGTAGACTACATGGAATAGTTAAATGCAGAGAGAACAGAGGTTGTGCCGGGGGCCGCTGCAAATAGTTTTGCTAGAGCAGAGGGTTTATGGAAGGAGATAATACTGAAAATATATTGGGTGCCAGACAGTGGAAGGCCTAGGGTGCAGGGGAAAGGAGTTTGAACTTCATCCTGTGGGTAGTGGGGAACCCATGAAGATTTCCAAATGTCAAGGGGGGGATGAACCTGGTGACCGTTTGCAGGATGGATTGACAGGGAGAGACTAGGGGCAGTGAGACAAAGTAGGAGGCCTGGCCTGCAGATAAGGGCTGTATTCAGGGTAATAGCATGAGAAGTCTACAGTACGAGGTAGAAGATAAATAAACAGGTCTCAGTGACTTATTGACACATATGGGGTGAAGAAAAGGTAGAAGGTAAGATGACTTCAACTTCTAGTGCATGAGACTGAAGACTGGTACCGGAAATGGTTCCTTTTTGCTTCTGCTTAGAAGTTATTGAATGGTGTCTTACACTACTTTGCAAAAGGGTAAGTCTTACTTCATTTCGTGCCAGTGTATCTTGGGGCGCTGGGGCCTGAAGGATCCTAGTGATTCTAGACTGATTTGTTTGAACTCTGGCCTGTGGGCAGGACAACAAACACAAACTACAACAGATACATTTCATCGTGTCCTGATTCATCTTTCTTGGTTTCATGCAGCTTGCAAGTGTATTGATCCTGCCCAGACTTATCTTTCTAGGCCATCCATTTAGGGGCTGAGTAACTTTTATTCACCGGCATCTTTTCCTCCCTACTCGTCTATGCGACACGTCTCACTTTGTTTCCTATTAAATCACGTCTTCATGCTCCTTTCGGGCCTTATTGACATTTCAGGGATCAAGGTTTGCTTTTTTTTTTTTTTTAATTAATCCAACCGAAAGAATCAGCCCCGAAGAGCTAATGACGTTTTTCTATTTATTTTAAATTAATAAAATAAATAAATGAGCCCTATTGCCTACAGAGCAGGGTACAGGGAGACTCCCCCCTCCTTTTCTCACAAAGGTTTGGGTTCAGTAGTACACACATAACGCTTGAATGAATTCCTTAAAGCAAAAGAGATACCGGAGGAAGATATAGGAACGATTAAAAGAATAACGCCAGGTAGTGTATAAAAACCGACTTAGCATTTTGAAGTGCTTACTTATTCCCAAGCCATTTATAAAAGTTTAGTTGGTCTACACGCCAGCATATATCCTGCCCCCAAACACATGCGCACTTCAAAATAAGAAAGGTCTATGGTCACTTCTGTCAGATATGGGAAACTAAATGAAGGCACAGCGAAATACCATTTTGTAACTGGAACAATGATGGACTGGAAAATAGAGACCAGAGATCTTGGTGCTTGAAATCGTAATGTATTTTGCTTAGGATGTATTTTATTTATTCATTTAATTTTGGAGGGGCAGTTCTTGGCCAGGGCTGGGTTTGAACCCACCACCTCCGGCATATGGGGCTGGCGCCCTACTCCTCTGAGCCACAGGCGCCGCCCTTGTGATGTATTTTAAAAAGCATTTTCATACTCCATGATTCATTTGATCCCCACAGCTTTCTTATGTGGTAGATCAGATAGACACAGTATATCTCAAGCCACAGAGAAGACAAATTATGCACTCAAGGTCACGGAGCAATTTAGTAGCAATGCCCTCTCTCTTTATGCTTTTTTACTTTCCTTTGAAGAGGAAAGGCTATTGCCAAGCTTACCTTTGGGCCTCAATAGTCAATCAGCGAACAAGGGCAAGGAGCAAACAGAAGAGAGATAATGTCTCTCTTGCAATGGGGAGACCAGGGAGCTGCTGCTTACTCTGCCAGCCCCATACATCCCTGGAAACCAGCCTCAGACATGGAAAGGAAGCACCCAGGGTCTTTGGCTCAGTCCCCCCAGAATGGGAGCCAAACTTCTGCCTTGCCCATAACCACTGATTGATGGTCCTTAAGCATCTAAAACTATATTGGGAATAATCTCCCTACGGAAAAGTCTAGAGAATAGGTCATGGAAAGGCAAGGTGTCCCCCTTTTACCAGAAGACCTAGGGAGTTTCCTTTCAATAAAGGATGGATAAAATCATGGTCTGAGTTTGTTTTTTCTTTTTTTGAGACAGATTCTCATCATGTCACCCTTGGTAGAGGGCTGTGGCATCACAGCTCACAGCAACCTCAAACTCTTGGGCTTAAGCGATTCTCTTGCCTCAGCCTCCCAAGTAGCTGGGACTATAGGTGCCCACCGCAACACTTGGCTATTTTTTGGTTGTAGTTGTCATTGTTGTTTGGCAGGCCCAGGCTGGGTTCGAACCCACCAGCCCGAGTGAATATGGCCGGCGCCCTAGCTGCTGAGCTACAGGCACGGAGCCCTGAGGTTTTTTTTTTTTAACAGTTCAGTCTCACACACAATTTCAATGACTGATGTATAGAGCGATGACTATCAAATCTAATCATCTTTTTTCTCTCCTTAACTTACAATCCATGTGTCCAACTGTCTACTAAGCATTGCTGCTTTTACACAGTCATTCCACACATATCTTCAATTCAACAGACCCGAGACCAAATTCATCATCGTTCCCGCCCCTTAACCTACCTCATGTGTTTCATATCTGTTTTTGCAGATATCACCTAGTCTCCCAGACCAGAAAATTGGGAGTCATCTGTTAGTCCCCCCTTTCTATTATTCTCTCATATCCTACCACCCAAAGCTATGAATATAGTCTCTAAAACCTCTCCCTTCTCTGTTCTCTTCTCTCTCTTCTTATTCCTATTGCCTGGATTCAGGCCCTGTCATTAAACTTGCTTTGTGGTCTCCCTGGCTTCATGCTCTCCTCCATCTTTCACTTGAGGCTTATGACATCTTCGTGACACACATCCCATCACATCTTTGCCATAGTTAGAACTTCACTGATGCTTCTACTCTGGCTATAGTAAGTGTCAAGTTGGAATTGACCTGTGATCTTCTGCTTAGCTTTTCAAAGGTATCTTCTGCTACTCCTCATCAATCCTGGATTCCAACCACGTCAGACCACCTGTCTCCAGACAGCTCTGACTTTTCTCGTGACTTTCTCTTAGCCTAAGATGCCTCCACCTCATCCCTGTTCTCTGCTCATGAATATCAATACCTACTTCTCCTTCAAGTCCAAGCTCAAATGCTACATCCCTTCTGTACTGTTTTCCCTGATTTCTCCAGGTTAGGAGCAAAACCTCCTGCTTCTGTGCTCCAATGGCTCCAGAGTCATCCACAGTTCTATACGTACATCGAAAATAGCTCTGGTCTGAAACTACTGTAATTGCTTGTTTTTCACAAATAAAACAAGCACGGAGGTAGGGAGGTGGGTCTTATTCAACTCTCCTCCATCCTAAAAATGTTGCATAATATTTGGCACTTAGTTGTTTTTTTATTACTCACTGAATTTATATTTTACCCATGAATTCCTTTAATCATTCAGCCCCTGTGTTAGGCCCTGGGAATAGGGTGGTGAATCAGAAATATCTGGCTCTGGCCCTCACGGAGCCTCCCATCAAAGCTTAGATTGGTAGGGCGTACCCAACGGTAAATATTGAATTCTCATAAAATACTGCAAGTGTGTAGTTTCAATTTCAGTTGTCAGGCAACATAGCATAGAGGTTAAGAGCATGGTTTTATCTCTGGAATTAGGCTAGCCTGGGTTCAAATCCTGATGTCCCCATTTATTAGCTGTGTTGTTTCAGGCAATTTCTCCAATGTCACCGTAACATGCCTTCTTCATCCTTTAAATGGGAATTCTGACAGTCTTTACTTTCGAGAGCTATGAGGAGGATTATATGAGTCAATATTTTTAAAGCACTTAGTGGCTGGCATATACTAAGTGCATAATAAAATAAATTAAATTAAATCTAGGGGAGAGTACATATAAAGTCGAATTGCTTGGTTTGAGGGATAAGGTGGCAGGTTTTGTTTTCTTCCTATAGCTCTGGTTTTACCTCTTTGTATGACCTTCCCCATTCCTGTCACTTTAAGTGTAGGGCTTTTGGGGGGAAAACAAGAGAAGAGAATGGTAAGTATGCCCTTTCAGGGTTACTATGCAGCCCACCCGCTCCTCCCCTCATGCCTGGAGCCTCACCCTTGCTCAGGATCAATCACCTCTGTGTGGTTGAGTCCCAGGCCCCCCACAAGTGGGCTTTAGGTGCTTTTCTAAAGCACCAGTCACATCTCTCTTAGGGTGGTTCTTAGCCCGGGTTTGCCTGTTTTCATCACAGAGGACTGTGGGGGGTGTGTGGAACTTATAGACAATTTTCAAGGCCTCCACAATTTCTGAGCGACTGGTGTTCTTGGCCCCAGCCACTCCTTCCCCTGTCACTTCTCTTACTCTGCCTGCCACCCCTGTGGAACATCTGAGCCCAGCAGTGTCAGAGAAGGGGAGAAGGAGAAGAGAAAACATAGATGATAGGCTCACTCAGTTTTATATTGCTTTCTTTATTTCCTGAGACAAATGCATTGCCATCTTGCTGGACTGTATGTCTACCATCCCAGCTTGGGCAGCCTATTATGTCACTGATTTAATCACTCCAGAGCTGCCTCCCTGAGAAGTCACTCTAAATGGCTTTGCCTCCTTAGCTTGGTGCCAGGGGTTCCATGCCTGTATGGAGGCCACAGCTGGCCAGGGGGAAGGCATTTTGCCCTCTGCCTGCTGCCCACTTCCGCTGTTCTCAGGTCAGAGCTCTTAAGACCTGCTGCCAGCCCCAAGGAGTGCTAGCAAATCCTCCACACTTTGCCGGAGAGGGAGAGGGACACAGAGATGAAGCATGGCAGGTGCATGAGACACTCCACTTTACAGTGAGGAATGCCAGGTGCATCTCACCTGGCCATCTAGCTATCAAGGTCGCTGCATCCTTAAACATTCTCTCAGTCATTAACTGGGTCCTTAATGATCCCTTGGATCTAGGCAAGGATTTATTAGCATGTTCACATGGTTTTTCTTATAACTCTTAAAACAACCTGATGAGGCAGTTAAGATATATTTTTATATATAATATATATAAACAGAATATATATACTTATATATGTATATGCATATAATTTTTACAGGCAAAGAAACAGGCATAAAGGGGTTAGGAGATTTGCTCCTAACATTGGATCTCTGACCTTTCCAGTCGAAGCCCACGGTATTTTCACCATTCCAGGGATCTCTCCTCTGTCCTTCCTGCTCCTCCATTCCCAGAAGGGTAGAGATGGGTAGGTATAACAGCCTACCCTTTATGCGTCCCTCTTCCCTGATGTTTCCAGTGTGTTCTGGTGTTACAGGAGGCCTGAGCAGCGTCCTATACCTGAAATCTTCCTTTCTTCTTTACAGAGAGAAAAAGAGCTGAACAGTCTAATTCATACTGTTGCACTGGGGGTTGATCCTGGTAGCAGGCATCAAACACATGTCCCAGGGAGTTCATCTTTTGAACAAGGGTTGAAGCTGAAAGGAACAAAGCTCAAATGATGGGGATTCAGACACTAAGGTCGAGTCATAGTGTGGAGAACAAAGTAGGAATGAAGATCGCTGGAACTCTATTTTCAAAGACTGTTTGCTTTCTACAGGGGCAAGAGAAGGGTGGGAGGTTCTGGCTTCTGACATCTGCCTCTAAGGGGCCCAGTCAGTGCTGCTGCCTTTCTGCCTGGTGAGCATCAAGGAAGTGTACACATGGGCTCCGTCTCCACTGCTGGGACCAGATGGGGCCCTCTGTTCTCGGTAGAGGGCCAAACTACTCTCAGAGAATATAACTGGGGAGAACTCTGGGTTGGGAGTAGGGGAACTTGGGGTTTCAATCCAGGTTTTCCATAGCTTCACTGGGTAAATGAGTTTACCTCTCAGGTCTCTTTCCCTGTCTTTAAGACAGGGTAGAACTTTCTCAGAAGGAAAACTGAACACTAGCATTTGGTTAGTATTTTACAGATTTCACACACAGTTACCTTGTTTGATCAGCCAGTCTGCTTTAAATAGAGAAAGAGGAAATGGTCTCGGGGAGGTTATGTGGCTTGCCCAAGGTTTTATGACCAATAAATAAGTGACCGAGCCAGGATTCAAGCCTAATTTTTTTGGGAAGCCATGCCTCATGGTCATATATGTGTGTGTTTGTATGTAGTATATGAGGATGATGATGACGATGGTGATGAAGGCAGTTAATGAGTCAGACTCTTGCTAAGCCCTATTATTTAATCCCCCCAACAACTCTGTAAGGACAGTATTCCTATTATCTTCAGTTTACAGATGCTAAAAGCTGAGGCTCAGAATGGTTGAGTACCTTGCTGAAGGTCCCATTCCTTCACTAGCCATCACACTGATAAGTAGCAAGTAGCACAGCTAGGGCATCAACCTAGGACTCTTGACACCTTGGGTAGTGTTCTTGAAAATACTGTGGTCGTCTCCTTAAAATGTCAGATGGGAAAGTGCTTTGCGCATGTGTGCACGATCTGAATGCAAACCAGCCGTCCACATTCTTTGAGCGGACCTCCAAAGGAGCCTGGAGCCTAAGGAGAATGCACCGTTGTCTGGGTTCCAGGCCAAAGGTTAGGGTAAGATGGGGAAATGTGTACAGGAGACCCACTGTCCTGATCAGGAGGCTCAAGCTCTCTGGAGGACGCATGTGTGGAATGTTCAGAGCTGTCCTGGCTACATGTCAGCTGAGCTACAAGTTTTCCGGGGGCTCAGTGGGTACCAACTGAGGAGCACTTGTTCCATGTCTTCCTTGCCATCTAGACTCCTAGCCAAATCCTTTGTTCCCGGCATCTGTAGCCTTCTCGGGCAACACCTCCCCATCTCTGCTCTGCTTTTAGCTTGCCCAGACAGAGGTTGGGCTGTTGGCCCTGTAACTTTACCCCTGGAGTATCAAGGGAGCCAAACCCAACACACCAGCTGTTGTAGCATATTATTTGCATCTATGCCAGATAGCATCCTGAAAGGTACTCAACCCATCTCTAGCACCAGCTCCCACCCTTCAGCAGTATTATCATCTCTCTATAAAAGTCACAGTCTATTTTCCTAGTTAGAGCTTTCCAATGTACTGTCTGTCTCTATTACATCGCAATGAGATTTCACGGAAAGAAATCCAGACATGTTGGGGGGTGGGTGTTCTGCCATTGTGCAAAGTGGATAAAGATGAGGAAGCTGCAGAATCTTCTAACAAGACCAGGTTTCAGAGCCAGTGGTTCCAAGGATGGCCTAGTATAGAGTTAAGTAGTCATCACTGATGGTGCTGCATTTTTCATGTCTTTCAGCCCAACTGGAAGTCCTGACTCAACTTTCACCTCTGTTTCCTGGGTTGCTTTTTAGAGGCTTTTGAGAATAAGCCACATGGCTAGGCAGACAGGGGTTACCACAGTCCGAGGTCATTTCATTTTCTTTCCTCCCAGATACTTAACCTTCATTCAATTCTCTGCTTCTCAGCCCTTGAATGTGTTCAAGTCTTTGCAGTAACAGTAAAAATTCTCCCCAAGCTACTGCCTCTACCATCCTCAACTCCACTGTGAAAATTAAAAAAAATACATATACATTCTATGTAGAACGTTCTCATCTCCAATTTCTTTTGCTATCCCCTGCAACTTGGCTTCTAGTTCCATCTCTCATTTCTGTAACATCAGAACATCCATAGAAGATAACATTTATTTTTATTTTTAGAAGATAACATTTATTAAGTCGTTACTGTGCACCAGGCACTGTGTTAGGCATTTTACTCAAACTGTCATATTTGAATGTCAACACAAGCCTGTGAGGTAAATACCATTTTAATCTCCACTTTACTGATGATGGTCATTAGAGCATTTGAGTAGCTTGTTCAAGGTTACATAGCAGGGCCTATGGTAGAAGTGACTTAGAGTCCCATACTCTAACCCGGGGGCTGGCAAACTTGTTCTATTAAGACTAGATAGAGAAGCCTTTAGGCTTTGCATACCATATGCTCAGTGTTGCTTAGCTCAGCCACTGTAGTAGGAAAACCACCATAGACAATCCATAAATGAATCAGAGTGACTGTGTTCCCATATAAAAGTTTACTTATAGACATCGAACTCTGAGTTTCACATGTCATTAAACGTATTCTTTGGGGGGGGGGAGTAGTTTTTCAGGCATTAAAAAATGTGTTGACCATTTTTAGCTTGCAGACCATGTAGAAACAAATGGTGGGCCTGACTTTGCCCATGAGCTATGGGTTGCTATCCCCTGTTCTAACCAATACATTATTCAGAGAACCTTGAGTGATACAATGCAATGGCTACAGCTCTTAATGCTGCTGATAATCCCCACTTCTGAGGCATTCTATCCTCGCATAGTTTTGAAACCATCCCTCACTCCCAATTTTCCTTCTTCTGTGATTGCTCGTGGTCCTTTTGAAAGCTTCTTGTCGCCCACATACCTCTTAAATGTTGGCATTTTGAAGGATTAGTAGTTGACTTGTTTCTTTATTTACAGTGCTCTGCTAGAGTATTTGATTCTACTTCTATGACTAACATCTATTGTTAGTGAGATAACTAGGAGCACAGGCTTTGGAGTTTTACTTGCTTGGATTTGAATCTTGGCTCCAACAGATACCACTTGTGTGACCTTGGATGTGTGACCTCTCTGAGCCTCCATTTCATTCCTTTTGTTAAACGAAGATCAAGGCAGCATTTCACTTGTATGGTTGTTGTGAAGTATAAATAATTAATGATTTTGAAAACTCTTAGAACCGTTCCTTTAATACAATATATACTTAATCAATATTTGTCATCACCATTGCTATTATTGTGCTTTTAGTATGGTATGGTGATTCCCTAATCTGTATTTCTAGCTCGGACTTCTATTTCAAGTTCTAGACCTATATATCAATCTACTTGTTTAACATACTTGGATGTCCCACTTGACTTCATCAAGTCCCAGATCTAACTCTTCATCCTTTTCCTACCTCCATATCCCCTCACCCTAACCTGACATTTTTCTCCCATCATTCTTTATTCTTGTTAACAGCACCACTGCTTACTTAATCTCTTATCTAAGAAAGCTGAGAGTCTAGTTTTGTGTCGGGAAAACATGGCATGAAATATTTAGCTTTAAAGCCAAGATGAGATGGAATGTTTTAAATCTCACTCATTTGAGACTTGAAATTAGCTATGTAGTTGAACATTCTTCCTCTCTTTCCTTTTTTTTTTTTTTTT
>CAUYQV010159761.1:0-34710 GCA_963574575.1 Galagoides demidoff | reverse complement strand
CAGCGTCCTACTCACTGAGCCACAGGCACTGCCCTAAAGCAGTGATTTTCAACTGGTGTGCTTTAAAATTTTTTAAAGATCATTAATTAAGGCTCAGCACCTGTGGCTCAATCGGCTAAGGCGCCAGCCACGTACACCTAAGGTGGCGGGTTCAAATCCCCAGCCCAGGCCGCCAAACAACAATGATGGCTGCAACCAAAAAATGGCTGGGTGTTGTGGCGGGCGCCTGTGGTCCCAGCTACTTGGGAGGCGGAGGCAGGAGACTGGCTTGAGCCCAAGAGTTGGAGGTTGCTATGAGCTGTGATGCAGTTGCACTCTACCCAGGGGGATAGCTTGAGGCTCTGTCTCAAAAAAAAAAAAAAAAAAAAGATCATTAATTAAATTATTTTTGAAAGAAGTTCAAAGCGAAGTATTCTTTTTACTTTTTTTTTTTTTGATCCACATATTTAAGAGTGTCCCGGAAGTTTAACTACAAGTTCAAGCATGCATGAGATAAAAAATGTTGAAAACCATTGCTCTGTAGAGTAAGCTGTCATTTCAAGAGAACATTTTGAAACTACCATATTTCAGCTTACATAGCACAGCAATTGAACTAAACATCTCATAATGGACCATTTTGCTGATGGTGCTTCAGAGAGACCATTTCTCTAATGAGTACAGGGGTGGGGGAGGAGGGAGTCATTCTAAGCATTGGGAAATCTAGAGCCTTAAGATTGCAGGGATCTTTTCCCAGATTGGTATCCTTTGAAAGCCTTATTTTTGCACCAGACACCACTTACCAGAAGGCTGTTTGGGAGTATAACTTGAGGAATATAGAGATACAGAGTAGAGTTTTAGGTCAATCTTATTTTTGTTTCTCCTTTTGCAAGGGAGATCAGAAACATTTTCAGAAACGCCTAAGGTTGGCTAAACTTAGAGAATGTTTGGACATTTTTGGATTTAGAAATTATTTTAGAGACATTGAATCACATAAATTCCATTTTGGTCTAATAGAAAAAATATAACTTTTTTTTTTCCTTTGAAATACCTAAGTCCTTAACTGGTCTTGGCTTTGAAACTCAAGGGAAAAAAAAAAAGCCATTTTCCATAGGATGCTCGGAAAGAAAAGTCATTCACATCTTTGAACTCCAGGATAGCTTTTATCTTGTCTTGGAATAATGTACATTTGTTTGAATGAGGCCACTGAAAAATGAGTAGCTGTGGTTTCCTCACAAGAAAATTCTATCTGGGACATGGCAGGCACTGGAGACACTATTTTAGCATCCAGGACTTTTTTAGTATAATCCTTTTAATGTGATGCTTCGAAAGGTCATTTCTATTTGAAAATTAAAGACTTCATTGGACTGCAAAATATTACCAGATTTTTAATAGTCTTATAAGTTACCTGCATAGAAAAAAATTGCAAAGCAAATAAATAGGAAAGCTGAATTTTCCCCCATGATTTGAATAATAGACACTTATTTCAGATAAAGTGAAAAGAGATTATTTAGATTTTATATCTGTATATATATGTGTGTGTGTGTATATGTATATATATACACAGGGGGGTAAAAAATGTATACACATTTTAAGAGATCTTCTTCAAAGTAAAATCGATCATTCCCCAAAAGCATATAAATTGCAGGTAAAATGGATTTGCATAGCATGTATAAACCAATAAAGTACCTTCAATTCAACTTCAAAAGTAATACATGAATGACATCTTAAAATGTGTACACATTTTTTGACACCCTCTGTACATATCATACATTTATATTATATGTGTGTGATCTGAATACATTGTATTGTTGTGCCCAAAAATTCCCCCAAATGGCCCCAGCAAACAGTCTGAGACATACTCTGATGTAAAAAGCACTAGGTGAGTTTTATTCAGGTCCGGGCCAAGCCCGAGCCTGGACTCTCCTGGTGTACACACCGAGGAAGAGCCTCGAACCCGGGGTGGAGGAAGTTTTTATGGGGTACAGAAAGCAAGAAGGTTAGGGTTGGATACCGGTACACTTTTGATTGGTGGTTGGTGATTTCATTAGTAAAGGAGGATTTTTATTGGTGGTTGATGATTTCATTAGTATGGAGAGGACTTGGATTGCTACAGGTAGAAGGGTGGGGGATTTCCTAACTGGCGGCCTGAGGTGGTGCGGCCTGATTGGGTAGTTGAAGGAGAATACCTGAATTTCAAGGAAGTAGAAACCTATTGCCTATTATGGGAGCTGTTAGGAGACTAAGGAGACTAATACTTATTGCCTATTATGGCAGCTGTCTGCCTAAGGTGACTCCATCAACGGCTTAATGGCTGCAACCAGGGGTGGGGGAGGCAGCAGGGAGTGGCCCTGTGGGTTTCCTTGGTGGTTGGGGTGGAGGGAGGTGGAGGGGTAGACAACAAAATGGCGCTGGTCTGGCCCTTACAGTATATTTAGATGATATATATAATTCAGATAATATATATTATATATTTAGGTTATGTCTATGCAATCTAAGTAATGATTGGAAGTTAAGAAATAATAAGAGATTTAAATTGCTGGATTCATTTGTCTTTTTGAAAGTCATAATTCAAGGTAATGAGTTATCAAAGGTGTTGAATAAAAGCCTAATCTGAATCCTAATAAAGCATTTATAGTTATTCCACTAAATAAAGTCGGATAGAAAAATTGTGAAACATAGTAATCCAAGGAAACAAATAGAGGAGGAAGAAAAACCCTGAGTAATCCTGCCAGTGCTGTGAACGTTTGGGATAAGCCCTTCCATGGTCTCTATGCACTTTTTTTTTAAAAGACACATATTCAACAGCCTGGATTCCTTAATATAATTTACAAAGATGCGGAAGGACATACCAGCAACACATTTACTTTCTATTTTTTAAATATGCCTCTAAAAGGGAAAAGTAAATATCCAGTATATTTATCAGAAAACATATTATGTGCTAACATTAACGTCAAAATGCAATTTTTGAACATGACTAGTGTTATCCCATCAGAGGAGTGGAGGAAGGATGCAGGTGACTTTACTGAGAGCCTACTGTGCCCTGGGCGAGGTACTGAGCCCTTTGCTGTGCTAACTCCCTTTGAGCCTTAAAACATCAGGGGGTCTTAATGAGGGTTATTTCCATTTAACAAATGAGAACACTGAGGCACCGCAGGGTGAAATTCCTTGCCCAGTGCCGCACAGTAAGTAGGGACCAGGGTTGAGATTGAAACTCTGGCAGTCTGGCTCCAGGATTCATTAGCATTTCTGGAAGCTTAATGAGCAGAGCAGGGTGTCATGATACAATGCTGATCCTGATTCAGTGGTTCCAGGATGAGACCTGAGATGCCAGTGAGCCCGTGGTGAGAGGAGACTGCTGGTCTTTGGAACGCACTTTTTGTGACAGGGACCTACACCGCACCTCATGCACCACCTCTATCACAAAGCCGTCGTGTCCTGGTAGCCCTCAGCAGGGACTGGCCTTCATCGATCTGTTTTCTGTTATCCAGACCAGTGAGCACAGAACATAAGACCTTTACCTTAAATAATGACATCCTTTGAATTGAATTTTTAGTTGAATAGAATGTCAGGAAACCTCCCCTCCGCACCCCCACTTTCGTTGTTCTGACAAATCACTGGAGAGTGTCAGAACTTGGTTTTCAGTAAGTTCAGTTTTCCTTCATAGCTTCTATTTCATTAGTTTGTGCATTACCTGGCCAGTGCTACTTACAAAAGCTGTGTTCATTTGCCAAGCATTGATTTCCAGACTTAGAAAAGTCGTAATGTACAGTAATGTACCTAGTACAGAATACAACTCGAAGAGGCCAAGATTTCCGTTCGCAAGAATTCCCAATACCGTCTGTGTCTGCATCATACGAGTGGAGGGGCCGTGAGTGTTCTTCACACTGTGTGGTTGTTGAACAGGGAGAGTTGTTTGGAGACAGTAAAGTTTCTTTTATTCCAAGAATGAGGACTCATATTCTCATGAGTAAGCTGAAATTCATCTACAATCATCTACAAAGGTTTCCTAATTTGGTGTATGGCCCTGTGGGCTTCTTCAATAGGATTTGATTATTTGAAGTAATGATGTGAATTTCACCAATAAAATAACCCAACAGCAAAACAATCCAACTCAGTACTATTGTAAGGTTATAGCGTTTAGCGTTCCATTCAATAAGGCCATGAGTAACTTCTCCAAGAGGAAAGCTTGATACTTCCACCATAGTTTAAGAACTTGGCATTAAATTCGAAGTTGAGGTTTACTGCTCATTTTACATTCTCTTTAAATGAAAATCTTCCTCCTCAAATAAAAAATCAGGAAAATATCAATTTATAAAGACAATAATTTATCAAAATCCCTGAATGTTAAAACATCAGAAAAGTAGGAAGGAGAAGGTGCCTTTTAGGAGATGGCCTTTAAATAGCAACCCCCTTCCTTTCATTTCTGTACTGGAGAGCTTTGAAGTTGACCGAGCACTTTTATGAGATGCCCTGGGTAAACCTGGGCCTTAACTCCCCCATTGCTCCTAATGGTAGAGTGTTTTAGGGCCTATCAGTGGCCAGTAAATTGGAGAAGTAGAGTCTTTTAAAATAAGGTATTAACTAGTCAACAATCAGCTCAATTCAGCTGCTTTTATAAATCTTCATAAAATTTTAAAGATTTTAATGAGAGGTTTGGGTTCGCTTGCCCAAGACAGAGATGGGATCTGGAAATTTGAGTATTATAATGCATGCCCATGCCAAGTGTCATAGAGATTATAAAACATGACTCCCAATTAATGATGACGTTTTTAACTCTGATTTATTTAGAGTAGGGCTTTTCCAATTTTAATGAGTGTAGAGGGGAGGAAGTGGGGAGATAGAGGTCAAAGGATACAAAGTAGCAAATATATAGGATAAACAAGCCAAAATGTCAAATGTACAACAGGAGGACTCTAGTTAGCAAGAGTGTTTTGTAGTCAAGATTTTTCCGGAATGAATAGTTACAGGTGCTCTTGCAATTGGAGGACAAACTGGGTGACTATAGGAGAGGACCCTTGTGTTAATTTGTTCCACCACAGCAACTGTTTTACTCTATAGAGGTATCTTATGACATCATACTGTATGGGTTAGCTATACATGGTAAAATTTATTTTTAAAAATCTGCACACAGATCTCAGGGATCTTGTTATAGGCCTGCAGATGTCACAAAGTTCTGTGCATGTAGCAAAGTTTCCAGGCGCTGATGATACCGCTGGCCCGTGTACCCTATTTTGAGTACCAAGGCTCTCAAACTTCAGCAGAGATCAGAATCGCCTTCATGGCTCCTTAAACCAGATTGAAGGGCTCCCTCCCCAGAGTTTCTGATTCCATAGGTCTGGGGTGGACCCGAGAATTTACATCTCTAATCTATTTTGCATTGAAGCTGAAGCTTGCCTAGTGACCACACATTGAGAACCCCTGCTTTGGAGCCCCACCTCTGTCTGGTGCAAGAGCATGGTTTTCTCAGATGAAACCCATTAACTCCATCTACCCAAAAATGTCACCATGATCACACAAGTCTGGGAAAGGCTCCAGGAGATGTTCTTTTCTGGGTATTCTCCAGGATTTGTTCAGTGAGTGATTGGCCATAGTCTTTGCCAAATGATTTGGCTGAACTTATTTCAAAGATGATTCCCACGGGGTAGACGTAAAGGGTGGTAGGTTTACATTCTCTTTAAAAGAGGAATTCATGATTTCTACCTAACTGCAAAGAATGTCTGCCTTTTGATTTATTTGGAAACTGTATCAAAGCATTTCTAATATAAAGATGTTAGGAACTTTATTATACATAACACATATATAAAATTCTCAGGCAAGCTCTATCCTGTGCCCCTTAATAGCTCTCTAAATAACCTGCTGCAATTATGAGTTAAATACAGATTTTCTAACCGTAGACAGCAGAAAACAGCATCTTCATTCTTCTTATTCATTGATTTATACACGACTTATATTTTTCTTATTTTGGCATAACATTTAGGTAGTTCTGTAGTTTCAGGACATTGCCAATAATGTCCTGAATGAATGAATAGATAGTTTAAGGGGCCATACAGGTGATTCTGGGATCTATTGATTGTACAGGGCAGGAGCCTCAGTGCAGATTCATTCATTCATTCATTCAATAAATGTTTTTTTAACACAACTATGTGTCAGTCCCTGTGCTGGGCATCATGTGTGTGTGTGTGTGTGTGCACGCGCGCATATATATGTGGGTCACTACAAAAGTTTTGAGACAGACTATGTTATGGTCCATTATTTCACTTCCAAAAAACACGGTCGACAGCGTCCTCTCTGATTCACTAGTGCAAATTTCACCTTGCTCAGCTTATCGGTGATGCTGGGAGGGCTTCACCTCATGAATTTTACATTCCTTGATTTTTTTGTGTATCTCAAAATTTTTGTAATGTCCCACATATAATGATGAGAAAAGTCAGATGCTCTCATAGACCTGGCGACCTGCAGGAAGAGTCCGACATTAACACAGAGTCATTTGTCTGCACGTGAACATGCAGCTGTCACTAACTGTTCAACAAAGAGAGGCCGTGGAGACGATTTCTTCATATGTGTTTGATGACACAGTCCTGCTGTGTTAAGAATCGGTTGGTGCCCTGTTTCAGTTACTGCTGGAAGAACTTGCTGGACATTCATTGCAAAAAAAAAAAAGAAATCATTTTATTAATTAAGCAGTTGAAAAAAAAAAAAGAAGTTGAAAAAAACTGAAGTCAACAGATGAATTTATCCAGCTGCCTTTTTGCTGGACTCTTCAAAACATAGGTATTTTATTCTATGTTAATTAGAAATCTTTCAAACATACAGAAGTGTCAAAAGAATTATACCATGAACACCAGTATATCAGTCACCTAAATGCCACAATTACAATATTGATGCATTCATGTGATTGCACATACATCCCTCTATTCCTGTACTAATTCATCATTTGGGGGAAATTTTAAAGCAGGTTGCAAATATCCGTATTTTCACGCCTAAACACTTGAGAATGCATCCATCAGAAGACGGTTTTTAGGAATGATTCTGAATTTCTTAGAAATGTGAGGCCGATTCATTGTCTGATTTCATTTAGGTACAAATTGTACGCATCTTTGAGGAAGCGCTTTCATGTTAGAAGGGCTGACTTTAACAGAGCCACACTCACTGCCCTGGTGTATCCTAAGCCAGCAATTCTCAACCTGTGGGTCGTGACCCACAGGGACTGTATTAAAGGGTCACAGCATCAGGAAGGTTGAGAACCACTGTAAAGCAGACTTGATTTCTGAATGGTGAAATTGAGTCCTGAGTCCTGCCTGTGATGTTCTGGAATAACTGTGACCTTACCCCTTCCCTGTCTTGTGTCCAAATCAAGCTGCCGTGATCCCAATGAGATACACAGAGGGCTGCATTCTTTGGATGACTCAGGCGAGGAGGGCCTGGTTGTGACCTCTGATACCTCAGCCACACATCTGGATTGGAAATACCTTTGACTTACCATCTTAACCACTCGACTAAATTCTCCAAATCCTAGTTCACTCCTGCTTAATTGTCAGATTCAGGTTTTCAATGCCCAGGACAGAAATCTTTTCAACCAGCATATTCTGGCCTTTTCTCGTTCTATAAAACTTATAAAAATAGAAGTTTCAGTTACCGTCTTAGTGATTAACATGTATTATATTATCTAGGTTTTTCCATTCATTTTGAAAGTGGGAAGGGTACAAAATCTTTTCTGTTCTGTTTGTTTTGTTTCTGTTTGCTTTTGAGGCAGAGTCTCGCTGTCACCCTCGGTAGAGTGCTGTGGTGTCACAGCTCACAGCAACCGCAAACTCCTGTCTCAGCCTCCAGAGTAGGTGGGACTGCAGGAGCCCACCACAACGCCTAGCTATTTTTTTCCTTTTTTTTTTTTTTTAGAGGTGGGTCTCACTCTTGCTCAGGCTGGTCTAGAACTTGTGAGCTCAAGCAGTTCTCAGAGTGCAAGTTCTTTTTATGAAATCCTAATTTTTAAAAGTTGATTTCGGCAGGTTTTGAAGGAAAAATATTGCGATGCTTGAATTCGTCCACTAGAGGGCAGGAATTTACTTCCGTGGTTCATTCTGGGCCTTTTTGTGGGTTTTTTTTTTTTTTTTACCAGTCTCCTCCCCCATCCAGCTAACCAGCTAAGCAGAATCTAGTTAATGCAATTAAAGTACTACCATCTTCTGAAACTTCTAAACTGGAAATTTGCTTGCTTAGATACCAAGAGTCTCTCAATTAAATTAAACAAAACTGGCATTTCTAGTTCTTTTGTTTCTATCATAATATCCAGTACCAGGCAAAAGGTTGCCGTGCTTATTTTATTCAAACCAATAAAAATGGATGAATATTTGGAGAAAGCCAAGGGAGAACTACAGCCACAAGAGTTGACTCCTGCCAATTCTCTTGAATGGGATAAGAATTTGGGCTTTACATTTTGGCTCGCACATCCCTAGTTTGGGAATTATTCAGTCTTTCAATCAAATGATATTGAAGATTTAAATTTTAGTATTGCACTCCTATAGGTGATTCTTTTGATTTTCATCTCTTGCATTTAACTGCTTTATTTAACTTATTTAACTCTCTATATATGGATGCCTTTTTAGTGCCACAGAGTAAATTCTTTAAAAATTATGTTTACATTTATATATCTCCGTCTTCCCAGCAAAGTAAATTACTGTTACAGTTCCTCAAGTTGCTATTAGGATAGAATGCAGAGAACCGCTGTAGTAGAAAAATTGATACTTTGTGACATCTATTCAAATCCCAGTTTTCCTGTTACCTGTGTGACCTCTGGCAAATTATGTGACTTTTAATAAGGTTTTTAGCAAATACTTTTAAAAAACACCTCTGATTTCTTTGCTTGGTATTGGTGCTGAGTGTTGCCTACCAGACTGGCCGTAATAAAACTACCACATGTAACAACGTCTAGCATACCGTGATCCATGGCTGCTTCTATGACCAATCTCCATTAGGTAAATGGAACCAGTTAAAATTTGTATATGCTGACTGCCCTTAGCAAAAAATTTTTAAACATACACAGACGCTCACTAAACTGATATAACATATTTGTCTCCAGAAAATCACATTAGAGCCCTGACAGTGTCTTAGCACAGAATTTAATGTCCTCCTTACTGGCCCCCGGCCCACTACACTCCCAGCACACCCCTATCCCTTCGGCGAAGCTAAGGATGCATGGCTTACCCTGAAAAAAAATCTCAGAATTCTAGGCCAGCGCTGCTTCTACAAGCAGAAGGTGCACATGGGCACCTTCTGGGCCAAATATAGTCTGAAATTGTGCTTGGTTTGGCCTCTTGGTGATTTGACATTGGGAGGATTCACACAAAGTGTGCTTTTTCAGCTTTTCCTGAGACCCAGGCAGCAATCGGCTGACACTGAGCACCGACTGCTCTTTCTCTCGCTCTGCACGTGGCCTGCCTTTGCCTTGTTGCATTAAATCTAATCGACTCCACTCACTTCTGTCATTGCCATGAACTACCTATTAATGCTCAGTGTGAATGGGGTCCCGTGATGCCCACCGTGCCTGCAGGAATCGCCAGGGGTGACCCCTGGACTGAGCTTTCCTCCAAAGCCAACTCTGGGTGGCCCCTTCATTTTCAGGTGAAACCGTAAAGTATTTGTCTGATTGTCTCAACATTTATCTGGTTTTTTAAAAAAATCTTCGAATTTATACATTATGTCAGTTTGGGGAAGATAAAGGCTTTGTTTTGCTTGTCCTTAGTAAGCAGAGATTTGTTTTTTCCTTCCAACTTGACTCAAATTGACCATTGAACTTGGTTTCCCAAGGGCATACAACATCATAGAATATATGCAGACCCAATACAAGGGTGAAATCAGCTTGCTAGATCCATTTTGAATGCATCTCCAGCATGATGCCTCAAGACTCTAATTCTAGCTAACAAAAAGAAGCTGCATTCACAGAAGCTGGTTTTCCATCACTTCTATTCTTCCCTTCATCAAAATTTCCTTTTTCTCTATCCTTTTCTAGAAAGCTAACTTCAGTCAGTTGTCGCTTTGGGAAGAATCTGGTTCATTCCCTCCATGGTTCTAGAAATGCAACTAGTTGTACAGGGGAAAGAATAAAGGCTTGTGGGGCAGGGCCCCTTCCTGCCCTACTTCCAGAGCAGCTGAATTTGGTACCCATGGGCGTCCTTTTCATCTAGGAAGCCCAGAAGCTTTTCCCCTACTGTGTTCAAGGCAGAGGACCACCTGGTGTGGGTATTCAGGCCCCATGTTGGCAAATCTGTAGTGTTTTAAAGGAAGCAAGAAATTCATTTTTAAAATGTAAAATCACCTAAATTTATGGACACAGTTATAACCTTGACCCTAACAGTACAAAAGCAATGTATATACCCGAAACATTTGTACCCGCATAATATTCTAAAATAAAAAATTTGTCAACATCAGGTGACCCAAAGAGAATGCACCCAAGTCTTCCATCTGGACCATGATCCTCCAGTTTGCAGTGTCTTGAACAAAAAATATACAGTCCTTCCCTTTTGTATGTGATGCCAGGGGGAATTTTCCTGATGGATTTAAGTAAATAGCACAGCCATACAAGAATTTACCCATTGGAAATAGCTGTTTTTCAAAAGACTCTCAGAGTGAGCCATACAGGCTGTTTGGGGTACTTGTTCACTTGTTCACCCTCCTGTTTCCTGCACTTGAGAACCAGCCATTGGTTCCTGGGCTCATCCAGCACTGGACAGGCCATGAAGAGTAAGCAGGGATTTTTTTTTTCTTTTCTTAAGATGGAGAGAAACCTGGACTAGAGTATCATGGCCTAAGCCTAACTCACAATAACTTCAACTCCTAGGCTCGAGCAATCCTCCTGCCTCAGCCTCCTGAGTAGCTGGGACCACAGGCACCCACCACAACGCCCTGCTAATTTTTCTATTCTTAGTAGACATATATTTCACTCTTGCTCAGGCTGGTCTTTAACTCCTGAGCTCAAGAAATATTCCTGCCTCAGGCTCCCAGAGTGCTAGGTTTACAGGCATGAGCCACTGTGCCAGGCCAAGCAGAGATGATTTGTTGAGTTAACAAATAATTCAGCTGAATGTGGTGCCTCATACCTGTAATCTTGGCACTCTCAGAGACTAAGGAGGGTGGATTGCTTGAGTTCAGAAGTTCGAGACCAGCCTGAGCAAAAGTGAGACCCCTATCTCTACTAAAATTAGAAAAACTAGCCAGGTGTTATGGCAGGCACCTGTAATCCTAGCTACGTCAGATCACTTGAGCCCAAGAGATTGATGCTGCTGTGAGTTATGACACCATGGTACTCTACCCAGGGCAACAGAGTGAGACTCTGTCTCAAAAAAAAAAAAAAAAAAAGTTCTGCCATCGCTTAAAGCAATTTGTGAAGATGTTTTAAAGATGATTTAGAGACTAGATTAAAAACCATTTATGATAATCAGTCTTACCATCTTCACTCTTATCCTTCTTTACATAAAAATGCTATTATATGACAATCTACAATCTGTAATGACATGCCAAAAGGCCACAATGTGGACCTCCAGAGACTTCCAGAAAATAGACTACCCAGTGTATTTTTTAAACGTATAACAAAGCAGAACACTGGGGTAACCTCACCTTCACTAATCCCTGGTGTGGACTTGGAAGACAACTCTTGTGAACACACACAGAGCATCATTCTAGAGCAGGGGTCCTCAAACCTTTTAAACAGGGGGCCAGTTCGCTGTCCCTCAGACCTCTGGAGGGCTGGACTGCAGGCCCTGGAATGAGTCGGCTGCTAAGCAGGACAGGCAGCAGCAGCAAAAACACCTGGTGGGCCGGATAAATGTCCTCCATGGGCTGCATGTGGCCTGTGGGCCATAGTTTGAGGAAGCCTATTCTAGAGCATTGCAAATCAACTACTGAGGCAATTATTTTATAAGGATTATGCATTTGTTCCACAAATATTTATTAAGTGTATACTCTTTATAGAATAGTGGACTGGCTGCTGGAAGATGAGGAGTGGAGATTTCCTAAATGTCAATGCCTTGGTAGTATTGCACAAACTCCATTGTTTGATTTGATTTATTTTATGTCAACCTAAATAATAGAGAGATTTTCTCTAAAAGAAAATAATATTTATTTAGTAACAGGGTATTTCAATGGGAGTACATGTGCCCTAGTAAACTACAAAGTTGGACAATTAAGTTTGCGAACTCATCCTAGAAAATGTGCTTAAAAGGATGGAATGGGCCAGTGGTTCTCAACCTGTGCGTCACGACCCCTGTGGGGGTCAAACAACCCTTTCACGGGGGTCACCTAAATACATCCTGCATATCAGATATTAACATTACAATTCATAACAGTAGCAAAATTTCAGTTATAAAGTAGCAACGATAATAATTTTATGATTGGGGGTCACCGTAGCATGAGGAACTGTATTCAAGGGTAGAGGCATTAGGAGGGTTGAGAACCCCTGGACTAGGCACCGGCATTGGTGCACAGCTTCCGGAGGGGGGAACTCCAAGGTCGCCGTGATGATATTCGGCAGTGAGATGTGTAGCACTTTTTCTAGGACAAGTGGGCTGACCTTGAATGTGCATAGTCATGGAGGCAAAGGAAGACAACGGTTTATAAAGGAAAAATGAGGAAGATTGCATGATATTTTTGAAGTAATTATTCTTGACCTTAAGCACCAATCACAAAGGTGACACCAGGCCAAGTTTGGATGGGCAGTTGCCAGGAATGTCCCCACAGAAGAATTTCTCTGTGTTAGGTTGTGACAGCCGTGGTGTGAGACTCTGGGCTTTGCAGGGTCTTTTATGATAGTTTTTGTTACTGGGTGTTTATACCTCTTTATGGCCTTCCCTGGCTCTGTGTGTCACATCTTTTTACTTTTTTTTTTAAAACACAAGTGACTCCATAGTCTAATGAATTTCACATGACTTAGCACTCACTTATTTACTCTGTGCCAGGAACAATTCTAAGCATTTCATAAATATTAACTTGTGAGGGCCTCTACCTAACAAATGCAAATACTGTAGCCTAGTGTTTGTACCGTCACATTAACCTGAAATTAAATAAATATGAATTTATCTGAGCCACTGACCAATCTCACAAGATAGATGGCATATGGTCCCCGGCACATACCTCTCCTCATCTACAAAGAAGGAGGAAACTGAGGCACAGAGGGTAAGTGAATGTCACACTGCTAGTTAAGTGACAGGGACAGAATTTAAACCCGGGCAGGTCTGGCCTCAATATCTGGGCTCTTATTTACTGAATCAGTTAGTTCTTGCTAAAAAACAAACAGCCCCCCAATTTAGGGGCTTATTACATCAACTTTTTATTATTACACGTGAGTTTTCTTCTCGGCTTGGCAGTTTTTAGACCAGCTCAGCTCATCATAGCTGGAGTCACTCAGGTATGTGCCTAGCCGGGGGCTGGCTGGTCTACGACGTCGTCGTTGGCCAAGATAACTCTACTCTCCTCCTCAAGGTCTCTCATCCTCCACTGCTACAGCAGGGATCTAGGAACAGCAGAAACATTCTCAAGGGCCTTTTTTTTCCGTTTTTGGCCAGAGATGGGTTTGAACCCCTCACCTCCGGCATATGGGACCGGCGCCCTATTCCTTTGAGCCACAGGCACCGCCCTGCTACTCTCTCCTTTAATCGAAGCAAATCACATGCTCAAGTCCAGTCAGTGGGGGGGGGCGGGAATGGGGACATTACCAGAGGGCAGAGACAGGGGTTGGTATTAAAATCTGAGTCTTTAGTATAATGAACCTACTGCCATCAGGGTTCGACTGTGTGCTGTTTTTACACTACTTCCCAGTTTCAAATTTGATAATTCAAACTCCGAATGAGTTGTGAACATGGTACAAAATGCAGCCTCATCGGTGTAGAAAGGCAATACAAAAACAATAAGAAATGTGGAAAATGACAGGATATTTGTGATTTTAGGCTGATCCTGGGGAAACACCATCAGAGGCTCCAAGTGAGGCCAGGATGACTCCAGCAGAAAATGGGGTGAATCACACTACAGCCCTGGCACCCAAACCACCCTCCCAGGCTCTCCACAGCCAACCAGCTCCAGGTAAGCCACCTGAACAGAGGGCTGTGCCAGGGGAGGAAGAGCCTTCTGGTCCTTCATGCGGCTGATGCATGTTGTATGATACCGTCAGCTTAAAGCCTCCGGTGAGAAAAAATGCCTGGGCTTAGGAGGTGCTCCCTAGCGGTGTGACGAATGAATGAATGAATGAAGCATGAATGAATGAATGACTGCCAGGAGAAAATCTAAGAGCTCATCTGGCTCTGCTGATGACATATGAGGCCACAGCAAAAACATCGCCCCCGATCCCTGGGTCTTTCTTTAGTGAGGGAGCATCACCAGCCGCCCACGGGCAGAGCCTGGGAAGAGCCTGGGAAGAGCTCAAGTCACTTACAAACCACATGCTTCAGAAGCACCGTCTCAGACTTCCTTAAGTCTCTGCCTAGAGCTCCGTTCCCTCTTTCTCCAACTTTCTTTTCAATTTCTTTTTCCAACTATCTTCGCCTTGAGTGTCTTCACCTATGAGACACTGTGCTAAGCCCTTCATGTGAATAATTTCATTTCACCCTCAGACCAGGCCGGTGAGGGTACACACTCCATTATCATCCCCACGGCACAGATGGATAAAGTTTGAATTTCAGGTAATAAAATACTTCCTGGAGGCCCTGCAGCCAGTGAGGATTGAAGTCAGGCTGACACGGTTCCCTCTGAGACTGACATTCGTGTTTTCAGCTTCTGCTCTCCAGCCACAGCCGCACTCGTGTCTCCTAGCTCAGAAAAGTCTTCAATTTCAGGCCACTGAGTTTGGCGTTTAATTTGATGCTGCTTTGTGTAATCATCACTTGTGTGTGTGTGTGCTCTTTCCCCCACTCGATGGTGGGCTTCCTGGGACAGGCTTCAGTCTGATGCTTTGTACAAGGCACAGCACTAAAGAATAGCATGTATGGGCTCGGCGCCTGTGGCTCAATCGGCTAAGGCACCAGCCACATACACCTAAGGTGGCAGGTTTGAATCCCTAGCCTTGGCCCGCCAAACAATGATGGCTGCAACCAAAAAATGGCCGGGCGTTGTGGCGGGCGCCTGTGGTCCCAGCTACTTGGGAGGCAGAAGCAGGAGACTCACTTGAGCCCAGGAGTTGGAGGTTGCTGTGAGCTGTGATGCCATGGCACTCTACCCAGGGGGATAGCTTGAGGCTCCGTCTCAAAAAAAAAAAAAAAAAAAAGAATAGCATGTATTTCATAATTATTTCTTGACTTGGTTAATAAAATAACTAACAAGGAAAAGATGTCCTTCCATGAGGGGTGGTTTCACATGCCTTCCCCTTCTTTGCCAGACAAGGGAAGGACAGCAATATAAATCTAGATCTTTTCTTTGGAGTGGAGGGTATTTTTCATGGATGAGGGTGAGATTTTGAAAAGGACAACTCATATATAATTTGAATCAGTAGGAACAGTTCATGACATAATCATGAACAAGAAGTAATATTCAAACGGGGAATTCCTGTATACCAAATACAAACATTTTGAGTGCTTCTCAAATATAAATAAGTCATTTAAGTATATGAGAAAATACAGTCTCGTGTTTCTGAGAGTGAAAGAGAATTTATCTGCATTTTAGCATTTGAGTTTTAGACTTGGTATTTGGAATAATTTGACTTACAGAAAACCGCAAAAATGGCCTCCTCCTCCCCAAACCAGGAAATTGGCAGTGGCGCTGACTCTGAACTCAGCCACAGACAAGGAACTCCTCTTGCTCCCCACTGTGCTCTTGTTGTTCCAGATCCCGACTCAGGATCCCACTCTGTGTCACCTCTCCTCATTCTGCTTTAATCTGTGACAGCCTCTCAGCCTTTCCTGTCTTTCATTATTTTTGAAGAATCCTGGTCAGGTGTTTTGTAGACTGCCCCTGGGTCTGGTCGGCCAGATGTTTTCTCATGATTAGAGTGAGATGAAGTATTTTTGGCAAGAACATCGAAGTGATGCCGTGCCCTGCTCATGGCGTCGTATCTGGGACGTGTGATGTTGACAGATCTGGGGCTGTTGGTCACTTGGTTAAGACGGTTTCACCACCGAAAGTTATTATTTCCCCCCCTTGTGTATATTGAAGGAGCTACTTGAGACAATACAAATATCCTGCTGAGTTTTTCTCCTTGAACTTTTGCTCCCCAATGTTGGCATCCACCCACGGATTCCCCTGCAACAACTACTACTGTCCGCTGGGGGCATCTGATTTTGAAAATACCACTTGTCATTCCCAATTTTGCCAACAGGTGGCAACAGCATTATCTAAACCGAATTTCTTTCTTTTTGTTTGTTTTGTTTAGCAGGCCCAGGTCAGTTCGAACCCACCAACCCCAGTGCACAGGGCGCGTATTCTAACCCTTGAGCCAAGGGCACCCAGCCGCCATAAACCGAATTTCTTATTCTGACTCCAATTGGAATAGGGCTGTCTTGTCTCTTCCTATAAATGGAATATATCTTTTCCTATTTAATTAGATTTGCTCAATGTTACAAAATGAAGACTTTCTTTAGAATGATTTTTATAAGTAATTTTCTCCAATAATTTATAATTTCTCTGTAAAGAGACTTAGAGGCAAGGGCCAAACATGGGTCTTTTTCTGTTTGATTTTAGTTTTGCTTTTCATAGAATACAATTCTAAAAGTTAAAGAAGACTGTTTTATCCTTTTTTTCAGGTTCAGTAAAGGCACCTGCCAAAACAGAAGACCTTATTCAGAGTGTCTTAACAGGTAAATGCTACCTTTCCCCCCACTGAATCAGCCAGCTGAATATTACACAGTGTAAATATACAAAGGAAAGGAGATTCCCACTCAAATCTGAACAGTAACATCATTAGTGTTTCTTCCTTAAAAAGTATAAAGCTGGTTTGGTCTACATTACATGATATAATCACAGAGAAGTAACTGTAGTTGGTAAAACAGGACCCTACTGGCATAAAAGATAATACAGTTTCATAAGACAGCTATGTAGGAGTGGAAGAACAGTTTTATGCTGGAAATGTAACCCAGTGAACAGGAAGACGTGTTTTCTCAAAGTCCAAACAATGAACCATATTTTAGATACACAGAATAGGATCCATTTACGATGGTAAAATGCATAGTGCATAAAAACTGTGATACAATTTAGAAGTATTTTATCTTTGGTCTGTTATGTAAATTAGTGGAACTAAAACTGGCACAAGCATTCTGCAGTACAATTAGCAGCGTGGAGTAGAGCCTTGGAAGTGTTTATAAAACCGGGCCCAATACACAACAGCCATGTACACACAGGCTCACCCAAAGCAACACCACTGGTTAAGAGCCAAAATCTGTAAGCAAACCAAGTGTCTACCAGCAGTGAGGTAGATACATAAATTGTGGCATTTTCACAGAATAGAATAGGATATGGCGGCAGGAATAAACTACAGTCACACACCAACATGGATAAAACTCACAAGTTTAAGGTTAAGGAAATGAAGCCAGACCCACAAGAACACATTCCATGGGATTTCATCTACATAAACTCCCAGGCAGGCAAGATGAATTTGTGTTGTTAGAAACCAGAATTGATTGTACTAGGTTGGAAGATTTCCAGGGTGTTGGCAATATTCTGATTTTGACCTGGGGGATTGGTCTTGAAGTCCATGAACTTTGTGAAAATTTACAGGCCTATATGTTTAAGATTTATGGACTTTTATATATGCATTTATATTTTGCAAAAAAAAAAATCTAAAATACGCACAGAAAAATTACTTGAGAATGTATTAAAAGGAAATGAAACATGTTTTTAAAAATTTATTTCCGTAGGAAATAGTACAACCTTAATGCATAAAACAAGAGTCAGAAGTATTCATAGAACTTGATTCAAATGTTATTTAAAAGTATATAAATGGGGAAGGAGGTGGGCGGGTAAAGGGTATGGCACACCTTTTGGGGACAGGACACTATTACAAGAGGGACTCTACCTAACAACTGCAATCAGTGTAAAGTAATTCTTTGTACCCTCAATGAATCGCAAACAATAAAAAAAATAAAAATAAAAACAAGAGATTTATTTTTTTTTAAAAATTTTCAAATGAATACATAAAAGGCAATTATCCATAGCAACGGTGGCTTATTAATAAGTGCTATTTGTGTCTTTATGTAAATGGCCTTTATACTTCACATCATATTCTAAGTAACAGTCTTTCATCTACAGACTTTTTAAAGACATTGGTTTCTGCGGAATCATTTCTATCATTGATTAGAACACCTGAAACCCTATTTCTAAACTACCTGTAGCTGATATACTGTAAACCATATTTAAAGAAATAGAATCTAGTTACCATTCAATAAAAAAAAAAAGAGAGAGAAAAAAAAACAAGTAGAATCAAATCTGTCGCCAAGAATGCAGCAATTCCTTAGGATTATAAATTTTTAATATGTTAACTTACTATGCCACCAGGATGAGTCAATTTGGGCCTAAGGGAAGTCATTAAATCAATGTGCCTGGTTCCCTCTGTGGCCTCATTCTCAAAAGAAATCGAGTGTCAGGAGAATGGGCAGGTTATAAGAAAAGGAAACATATTTCAATTGCTTAAAGACCTTAGCATTTAAGAACCTAAGTTATTATTCTGACTTCAATGTTTATTCAGCAGACATCTCATTTTCTATTCAAGTCTGTTATTATTCCTGGCATATATTATTTATGAATCTCTTGACAGTTCTAAATATTTATAATAATATTTATGGTAATATATTAATATATTTTTGTTCCCAGAAGCAGAAATCTCAAATATAAAAGGATGGAAACTTGTGAACCTCGACTTCATGTAGGTCCCAATAAGTGATAATTCATGGAAATTAAGACACCCTCAATTGTAAGGCACTCCACAATTCATGTATTGCTAGGAAAAAGAAAAAGGACTCAGTGTGACAGTCATTACCTGCACGATGAGTCTTGATTTCAGAAATGTTAACATATTTTTAAAATGCGTATTCTAAAATTCATGAAATACATCGGTAAAAAGCAGATCGTTTTAAAGTCAGGCTCCGTCACATTTAAAGTTTTCTCAGCATCTGATGAAACACTGCGGCTGTAATGTAGGCTGCCACTAACCCTGCCGGTGCCTTTGCACAAATCGGATTAAGGACTCTTCCCTCAAGACACTTTTTGCTGTGTACTGTTGTGATAAAACTTACACTGTCCATAACGCCAGTGAACCCCTTAGAGAAGGTGCACAGTCATTTGCTGAAATACTCCAGGCACATTGCCAGAAAATATATTAAATACTTAACTTTCTACGCACTCTTCTTAATTCATCATCGTAACAACCCTATAAAGTAGTAGACGTGTTATAGTCCTCACAGTGAATGTGTTGGCGACCTGCTGGAATCTCTGCACACCTGGTGCACCATCTCCCCACAGGGGGAGAGTTGAGCTGCCATCTCACACAGTAGCTTCCCATTCTCTGCCCTCAGCCAAGGAAGACACCTCTCCAGAAGGTTATGCTCCCCCTAGCGACTGCGCAAATAATGCTTCTAGCCTCAAGATGAGCCCTACTCATGAGTACAGCTCACACTGCAAAGCTCCCGGTTCTGAGACCACATCTGTGTTCAGCTCCCTCCCCAACCCCGTCCGTTTCCCTCACTCCCCAACTCTGAGAGGCCCTCAGTGAATCACGTGTACCTGAATCCCTGTCTGGGCTCTGCTTCTGGGGAACACAGACTTTAGCAGCAATAACCACCCAAATACCAATGAAGAAATCAGGTCTTTGAGAATTTTTGGTGACATATTTGCATAGTTAGCAAGTGATGGAGCGAAACTGGAACCCAGCTATTGCTGACATCAAATCTATGCTCTTACGCTCCTGGTGGCCAAGATGAGATGTCACTTAATAAGCTGGTGGCTTTGAGATAGGGAAATGTCAGGCCCTGTTTGATAAGGAGTTGTAAGACCCAAACTAGCCAACACCAGCAGACAGAATCCAGATGACCTAGAAAATCAACCTCAGTTTACCCTCTCTGCTCCTTATACCCTGCTTATAATGTATCCTCAAACGAAAAGAAGCTCCCAACCGCGCCATGATAGTTTACAGTCGCCATGACAACTCCTGGATAAGATTCCTGGGAACTCCCCACCCCTTTCCCAGAAATCTTACGAATAATCCTCCCTCTGTTTAACATAAAATTAAATAGAAAGTATAAAATAAGGCCCAAGAAACTCAGAAAGTGCTACTTGTTTACTCTGAGAGATAGCCATTGCCCTGTCTGTGGGGTGGCCTCTTTTCTTTTTTCTTTTTTTCAGAAAACTTTCTTTTGCTCCCTCTATCCACTTGCCCTTGAATTCTTTCCTGCACGAAGCCAAGAACCCATTTGGCCTCCAGGCAGGACCCCCGTTTGGGGGGTCCACTTTCCTGTATCAGCTTCCCCTCCTGGACTTTTAGCCTTTCTGTTCTCTTAGCTCTCATACTAATTTATTGCAGAAGTGGAGGCGCAGACCATCGAGGAGCTAAAGCAACAGAAATCATTTGTGAAACTTCAGAAGAAGCACTACAAAGAAATGAAAGACTTGGTTAAGAGGCACCACAAGAAAACCACTGACCTTATCAAAGAACACACTGCGAAATACAATGAAATTCAGAATGACTACTTGAGGAGAAGAGCAGCTTTGGAAAAGACTGCCAAAAAAGACAGTAAGAAAAAGTAAGTTCAAGGGGTACTTTTGGTTTCTGTCACAGTATTAAGCAATAGTCATTCACATGGACGTTTGTACCATATGTTTGGACCCGTCCCACTTCAAGAAGGAACACTGCTCAACCTCTTCCAGTTCCTGCAGCTCTGAGTCACCTCACCACCATTTCTCTTGTGGATTGCATTTTTTTATTTGACCAAATTATGAGAATAGATATGTAGAAAGCCTTCCTTGAGTTCCAACCTGTGTCCTCGTGCCAATTCCCATATTACAGGTGCCAACATGGTAGGTATGAGATTTTTGCCATGTGTACCTAGAACTAGACGAGGGAACTGATTTTATAGAAGAGAGAAATCTCTAGGTGGGGAGATTTCTTGAACCCAGGAGATCAAGACCAGCCTGAGCAATTCCTTAGAAAAAAAAAATTAAAACTAACAGGCATGGTGGCATGCCTATAGTCCCAGCTACTCAGGAGGCTGAGACAGGAGGATCTCGTGAGCCCAGGAATTTGAGGCTGCAGTGAATGCACCAGTGCACACCCTGCACTCTGACTGGACAACTGAGTGAGACCCTGTCTCCCCACAGTCCAAAAAGAGAAGTCTCAACTATTCTTTGCTGCTGTGTCTGAAACCTATTATGCCCTACACAGGTGACCCCCAGGGTCCCAACAGTCCCATGTGCCAAGATGGTGATGGTGAGAAGCACCTCTCACAAACTCATTCAACTAATAGTTATTGAGTGCCTACTTTGCTCTGGGGACATAGCCATAAACACAACTTATATTCCAGGAGTGTCCAACCTGTGGCCTGTGCACACATTCTGATTTTGTGAGGACTTTTTTTTTTTTTTTGGCCTTATTTGTGGCACAGATATCAGAAAAGGTATACTTAGACTTTTTATTTTGGTTTTGGTTTTGGTTTTTTTTGCCAGTCACGTTTCTTTAGTGTTTGTGTGTTTAATGTGTGGGGTAAAACAACTCCTAGTCTTCCAATACATAGCAGAGAGGGGGAAAAAAAAGGTTGGACACCCCTGAGTACACACTTACCCCTCTCAAATAGCAAAAATGATCAACCATAAATAACAAGCAAAACCAATAAACAATAAATGACAAGCAAAGACACAGCGTAATTTCAGATTGTGATGAGGCTATCAAGGAAAGAAATAAGGAGGACGCATGCTAGAGAATGGCTGGAGGTGGGAGAGTCCTGCTGACAAGGTGTTCTGGAAGGGGGTGACACTTCAGGGATAAAGCATTCTGTATCATTTATGGCCACGCAGAGAACTGGGGAGACTTATTCCCGGCCGAGGAACCTGCAAGTCCAAAGGCCCCCTGAGGCAGGAAAAATTGGACTTGTGCAAGGAACAGTGGAGTTCGCAGAGGGAGTGAGATGCAGTAAACCACGGGTGGGGAATCCAGATGAGGTCAGAGAGGTAGGAGGGAGAATGAGTCCCATCAGTAGTTCTTTAGAGTTAGAGCAAGTGACAAATGTTTCAGAATTAATTGTAAGTGCAATAGGAATCTGCTGAAGAAAGAAATTTAAGTGGAATTGATATAGTCCAATTAATCTCAAAAAATAATTCTAGCAACTGTGTGGAAAATGGACCCTTGAGCTGTGCTTTTCAAATGGACATGAGTCACCTGTGTCCATGGGCAACATTGAATAGTGCTACCTAGGGAGTCAAAGGGAAGCAGGGCAACCCACTGAGAACCTGCTTCTTGTGTCCAGCTGAGTGGTTTGGTCTAAGATGGTGGTGCCCAGATGCAGAGCAGGGTGACCCGCTGGATATCTACTTCCTGAGTCCAGGGGAGTGGTTTGGTCTAGGATGGTGGTGCAGAGATGCAGAGCAGGGCAACCCACTGCTAACCTGCTTCCTGTGTCCAGCTGAGTGGCTTGGTCTAGGATGGTGTACAGAGATGGAGAGCAGGGTGACCCACTGGGAACCTGCTTCCTGTGTCCAGCTGAGTGGTTTGGTCTAGGATGGTGGTGCAGAGATGGAGAGCAGGTAACCCGTTGGGAACCTGCTTCCTGTGTCCAGCTGAGTGGTTGGGTCTAGGATGGTGGTGCCAAGATGGAGAGCAGGGCGACTCGCTGGGAACCTGCTTCCTGCGTCCAGTTGAGTGGTTTGGTCTAGGATGGTGGTAAAGAGATGGAGAGCAAGTGACCCGCTGGGAACCTGCTTCCTGTGTCCAGGGGAGTGGTTGGGTGTAGGATGGTGGTGCCAAGATGGAGAGCAGGTTACCCGCTGAGAACCTGCTTCCTGTGTCCAGTTGACTGATTTGGTGCAGGATGGTGGTGCAGAGATGGAGAGCAAGTGACCCGCTGGGAACCTGCTTCCTGTGTCCAGGGGAGTGGTTGGGTCTAGGATAGTGGTGCAGAGATGGAGAGCAGGGGACCCACTGGGAACCTGCTTCCTGTGTCCAGCTGAGTGGTTTGGTCTACAATGGTGGTGCCCAGATGCAGAGCAGGTGACCCGCTGGGAACGTGCTTCCTGTGTCAGGGGAGTGGTTGGGTCTAGGATGGTGGTGCAGAGATGCAGAGCGGGGCGACTTGCTGGGAACCTGCTTCCTGAGTCCAGGGGAGTGGTTGGGTCTAGGATGGTGGTGCAGAGATGCAGAGCAGGGCGTGGATTCTTGGTTTATTTTCAAGGGAACATAAGGTGCGAAGGTGCAGAGGAAGAGAGGGGAACCTGCCTGTGGGACTCTGCAGTTCCCAAGTCCTTGTCATGCTGTCGCCCAGGCCAATCTGTCATCTGGTCCAGCACATCTCAAGTTTTAGTGTGCATGTCACTCTCTTGGCGAACTTGATAAAACACAGATGGCTGGGCTTAACTCCAGAGTTTCTGGCTCAGGGCCTGGGCTTCCACATTTCTAACAAGCTCCCGAGGTTTGCTGATGCTGCTGGTCCATGGTAGACACCAGTCTAGATCCTTCAGGGGTATCCACAAATTGGAGCATAGCTGAAAGGCCTTCCTACCTGCTTGTGTGCCCTGCCGAATCTTCCTGCACACCACATGAAAACTGTGTCTACTGCTCACACTCCACCATGCTGAGATGGGGCGCTGGGACCCTCCAAGTTTCCGGGCCCTTCCTTGTCTGAAAGTCTCTTGCATGGGCACTGCAGCCCTACCTCTGAGCTCTGGTGAGTGCCTGCTGCCAAACAGGAGACTCCCAGCTTTCTGCCTTCAGTGTGGGTTTCAGTACATCACCTGCTCTTAGAACCCTAGCTGAACTCTGGACTTTGTGGACATGGGCTCTGGCTGACCACTGTGGGTCTTCTCTTTTGCCCCCCATCAAGGGACCATTCCCAAAGCTGGAAAAGCCACTCTACTGAGTGTCAATGATGTGCCAGGTATACACGCTCTTTCTGCCTCCCAATGTCCTTCCTGGAACCTCAGCCTGTGACCTTTGGCAGGATAATCCTGCTGAGCGTTTATAGACACTATTCCGTGTGTAATTCCTGAAGCAGCAATAGGAAGGAGTTACAGGCATCAGCTGCCTTGAACAAGTGAGGACCAGATCAGTGAGGCCATGTAACCTGGCCAGGAGCACACACAGCACATGAGGCTGTCCTTACAGTGGAGTCACAGTCTGGCACCCTCCAAGTCCCCATCTGTGTCCTGTGACACAGTAGATCTGCAACCTGCCTCTGTAGACCTGTGACTGCTTCCAGGAAGTGGTGCCTGTAGGCCCACAAAGCACTTAGAGTCTTTTAACTGAAAGACTCTTGGGCATTTCTACACAATGGTTGCATGAAGTAACAATGCCCAAAGAAATCTACTCACTACTTAGCTCAAATGTTAGGAGACTACTCTTCCAAGTGTAGATTTCTGAAATGTTTTCGCAGTCTCCTTTGAAGGTTCACCGTGTAAACTTGTTGACTATGAAAAATGTTTTGCAACAGGAAGCTCTCTAATCAACGGTGCTAATTGTTACATAAAAATATATTCTTCCAAGTTTGATAATTAGAGAAATGGAAGTATTAATAACATGCAGTTACTCTGAGTTTTGTTATACAGATAATAATTGTCTTCCTCGGGGTTTACTTAGATAGTTGTCAAAAATATGTTTAATTTTAGTTATTCCGTGAGCACCATTATTCTAAAATCCTTCTCAACATCAACTCACACCATGTTTAACAATAAGAGGTTACTTATTTGTGGTATTAAAAATATATAGCATAGAATATAATTTTCAAAAGCGAAAGTACCATTTAGTTTTATTTCAGTGTGTGTACAGTATTTTAATGAACTTCACTGTAAAAAAGATGAGAAAAAACTTTCAAGTCATTTAAAATCTTTGCTCCGCTTAATTTCCCATAGCTTTTGTATGCAAATTACCTTTACCAAATAGCTTGGTTTTTCGTGTGTTGGCTCACCAATAGACAAAATAGGGTCTAGGATAATCCAGCCATATTCACAGACCTAGGAACTCCTATGTAGAGTTAATTGTGCAGTTACTCAACGCTTTCTTTGAAACATTGTGATAAGCCTTCTCATTAAAGAATCTCTCAGAAACGTATAATAATTGCCACCGAGAAATAAAGTTGTATTCTCCAACTGAAAATTGTATAAATCACCCTGAAACTACGTGAACATGTAAAAGCCTTCCAGTGAGCTAAGGAAGCTGGACCATGTCTTTCTTTTACTGAACAACATTGTTTGGATGACAGGTTAAAGAGAGAGGTAAGGTGCATTTTTCAGATCTCTATGGTGACATATGATTTATCGTGTACTTAAAAGCAGAACCCAAGTCTAATGCTTGAGTTTTTTAAAACCAACAAAATCATTGTTTCTTAGAACTTGAGCAGCCTCAGAAGCCATCTCGGTGATATTTGGCCCTTCTTCCAGCAGGAAGCAGAAGGCTAAAGGCATTACCACCTACGTGTGGTCGCACAGCCAGTTCAAGCAAAATTTGGCTTAAAACTTCTGCTAAATTTCTACTTTAGCATTATGCACGTATTTACATGCATGTATTTATTCATTCATTGATTGACCTGTAAGTCGTATCTTGCAAACTTGCAATAGAGTGTCAATCAACATCATAGAAGGCGTGGATATGAAAATGTTATGAAAAGAGAAAAAGAAGAACCACAGACATTCGCACACACATGCGTAGGCTGAGGGCGGGCCGGTTATCCAGACCTGCTGCCAACACAGAGGCCACATGTGACTATTGCGCCCTTGAAATTGCTTGTAAACAGTGAGATGTGCTGTGACTCCAAGATGCACACTAGATTGTAAGACTTCCATTAAAAGAGAAAAGAATGTAAAGTAGCTATAATAGCTCTATTGATCTTATTGTAATTACATGTTAAAATGATAATTGGGATGCATGGGTTAAATAAAGTATATTATTAATTTCCACTCATTTCTTTTTACTTTTTAAGGTTGGTCCTGAAAGTTTTAAATTACATATGTAGACCCAAAAAATCACATATGTAGCTCACATTGTAGTCCTACTTGGCAGCCCCAACCATTTAATGTCATTTCTGTCCTTGAATACTGAATTTAGCTCTTAGCTTCTGAGAAACAAAAATATGGGTTTGATGAAAGGAAACCTGCTTTGCTCTTCCAAGAGAGACAAACATTTTCCTGGTACTAAAGTACCAAGGATTTTATTTTCAGTCTTGTGCCAGCAGTATTAGTCAACAGAGGGGTAAAGTCTTCAGGCCCATTTTTATAGAAGATGCAGAAACAGTGCCCATTCACTTGTTTTTTATACTTTCAAAAAACCCCAAACAAAACCCCCCAAAGTGTCTAAGCACCTAGAATGACACTTTCCTCTAGCGTCAAAGCCACTGAAGTCTAGTTACGTCTGTCGACCTGCTTCCTTGATAGACAGTGAAATTCTGAAACTAACTCAGTGTAATGAATGGATGAATGGCAGTAGAGTATTTTCTGCCTCAAATAGCCATGGTCTCAACTGTGCTTTTCACATAACAGTAGAACCTCCATAACTGACCACCTCCCTACACTGACCACTTCCTTAAACTGACCTAATTTGCGTAGACCAGACATGCACCACGTGTACATGTCCATACGGTAGACCTGTTTCTTTGTGTTGACCACCTCCCTGTGTCAACCCTTCATGTTATGGTCTCCTGGGTGGTCAACTTACAGAGGTTGTACTATAACATGAGGAACCATTTATTTAAGAAGAGTCTCTGTCCAGACATGGCTCTGAGGAGTACAGGTTTTTCTCTGGTGGATTCCGTGAATTTCTGTCCTTGGGCAAGTTGTACCTTGTGTCCCCATGCTGTGTCCGTGGGCACATTGTCTCTCTGGGCCCCAGGTTCCTAAAAAGTAAACCAGAGACAGTCAGTCCTACTTGTTGGGTTGTTGTGTGTTTGGTACATGTGGAGTGGTGAGAAAACAAGAGTAGCCTCTGCTGTGTTGATTGTAACTGACTGAAGGAACCCCTTTCTGTTCTGGCTACACTGACTTCTTGCTTTAGAAGATGATCTATATACATTGTGTTCATGCCAAGAAAGAGCCACCTCCATGCTGCAGTGATGAGCCTTGTAGAGGATGACATATACAAAGAAGTTCTGAAAATACCTCAGTGTAATGAATGGACGGGAGTCATTTGATGTTCTCATTTGATGTTGCAAATAAAATTGCAAAAAGAAACTTTTTTAAAAATTTCCTATTTTAGAGACTTGCTCTTCCTCAGGCTGGCCTCAAACTCCTGAGCTCCAGCGATCCTCCTGCCTCGGCCTCTCAGACTGCTAAGACGGAAGGTGTGAGCTACTGCTCCCAGATGGCCAAAAGAAACTCTTGAGAGAGTTCTGTATCCCTTATTTGACAAAATATGATCCTAACACCCCAGCTTCAAAACAACTCCCTTCTCCATGAGATTCTGTTTATGCTGACTAACTCAAAAAAAGGCAACCAGAATTAGTGACAGACGATTCTAAGAAACTTCGTCTACCTGGTCTATTTGACCGCAAATGAAAAACACGGATGCAGAGTCTGATGTGCGGGTTGTCTGAGCTAGTAGTTTAGTTTTCTTTCTAGAAAGGGCTCCACATGGTGAAAAGCACATACCTGCCCTTGGTACCCTGTTCCCAACGCTCTGTCACCCTCTGTTTCCTACAGCCGATAACACAGAGTATAACATTAAACAGAGTAACATTTGAAGGAATCACACTGAGTGAGAGAGGAAGGCTTTAATTTATTCCAGCATCACTCCTAACCTCCTAAACATCAGTGTAATTCTCTAAGAACAATGCAGAGAAAGTCATTCTGCTCAGAGGGACCACTGTAAATATTTTAGAATAGGTGGCCCATCTCTTTTTCCTTGTACTTAAAGCTTTCTGAGGATATGAATGAAGTTGGTGCAGCCCCCAAAGAGCCTGATTTTCATTGTGTGTCTTTTCTATTCAAAGTCGTAAGGAATGGGACTCAGATGTCAGGTGGGAGGGTTGTCTGCACATGGCATCTCCATGTCCTCTCTGTTTTTAATCCGTATCACCCCAGATGCACAATATGGCTCATTGACATTTTCCTCCGACAGAGTCTACTCTATATAGAGCACTGTTTTTCAACCTTTTTTTATCTTCTGGCACTCTTGAACCTATAGTTAAACTTCCACAGCACCCTTAAATTATGTTGATCCAAAAAAAAAAAAAAGAGTAAAAAATAAAATACACTTACTGTGTTTTGAACTTCTTTCAAAAATAATTTAATTAATGATCTTTCAAAATTGGGTGCCATGGCACACCAGTTGAAAATCACTGCTGTAGAGTCTACTGAAGTTTTCACAGGGGAAGGCAAGTTGTCATGCTCACCACCATGATCAGCACCCCCCGCTTCCTGGCTGGTCTTTCTGTTCCTGCCTCTCTCTAGAGCAGCATAAGTTTCATTCACTGTCAGTGATTGGAAACCTCCACTGCTAAGTGTGTCCTTGGGGTCTCACCCTTTCCTCCAAGTGGCTTATCAAAATATTTCCAAACGCAGTCCTTTCTGCAGGCGGAACGGTAGTCGATAACCTTCCTTCCACCTGCTGCAACCTTCATGTCGTGTGAGTCAAGTTCTGTGTCTCTGCAGATCAGAACCCAGTAGCCCTGACCATGGATCTTCAACAATTGAACAAGACCTTGCTGCCCTGGATGCTGAAATGACCCAGAAGTTAATAGACTTGAAGGACAAACAACAGCAACAACTGCTTAATCTTCGGCAGGAACAGTACTATAGTGAAAAATACCAGAAGCGCGAACATATTAAACTGGTAAGCCCAAGCAATGGGATTCGTGTTTGTATGACTAAGACCCTCTTTCCTAGCTGCGCGCAGTGGCTGACGCCTATAATCCCAGCACTAAGGAGTCTGAGGTAGGTGGATTGCCTAAGCACACAGGTTCGAGACCAGCCTGAGGCAGAGCAAGACCCCGTCTCTAAAACGTAGCTGGGCATTGTGGAGGGCACCTATAATCCCAGCTACTTGGGAGGCCATGGGAAGAGAATCACATAGCCCAGGAGTTGGAGGTAGCTGTGAACTATGAAGCCACAGCACTCTACGGAGGGTGAAAAAATAAATAAATAAATAAAACCCTCTTTCCTATAGAAACTTTGCTCTTAGGTAACGTAAAAGAGGTGAGAGTGAGTGTGACTGGCACCAACTTGGAAGATCGCCTGGGCCTCACAGTATCCACAACACTAATACTTTATAAGCCTCTGTCACAGCTTGATCAGACTCCCCTCACTTTCCCCCATGAAGCTGTGTTTAATTGTTTTTATTTTTACTAAGTGGAGGTTATAATCATTTTAGGGAATTTTTGAAATTCCACAAGAAACTAGAAGACATTTATCTTTAAGAAAAACGAGAACATGCTGCAATTAATTTTTCTTTTTGGGGGGGAGTATCACTGGACTTTGCAAGAACTAAAAAAAAAAAAAAAGAAATTATGTAGTCCACTTTTTTATGTTGAAAAAAGTTAATATGTAGACTGGTCACAGTGGCTCACACTCTGTAATCCTAGCACTCTGGGAGGCCAAGGCCAGCGGATCTCTTGAGCTCATGAGTTAAAGACCAGCCTGAGCAAGAGCCAGACCTCATCTCTAAAAGTAGCCTGACATTGTGGTGGACACCTGTAATTCCACATACTCGGGGGCTGAGGCAAGAGGATCACTTGAACCCAAGAGTTTGAGGTTGCTGTGAGCTCTGACACCATGACACTCTACCCAAGGGGACAAAATGAGACTCTGTCTCAAAAAAACATTTTTTTTTAACATCTAAATGGCCACTATGGAATGTTATCTCCTCAATTCCTGAGGATTCCTAGGAAAATAAATGCCATTCTCTCCACTGATGATCAGTTTTTCCTCCAAGATGATTTCTCATGAATTGTTGTTGATGCTCGACACATAGCAGCAACATGACACATATTTGATAACTGACAAATGAATTTAGCAATAAGGTAGCCTTGAAAACAAGTGTCTGCCAAAACAAACCAGATGAGTAAGCATGATAGAAATTGGTGCACCCAAAGGAAACAGGTTCTAAGAAGTATTTGTATGGCCTATCCCTTTCTTTCCTGAGGGGCTGTTCTGCTTAGAGGGCTGGAAATCTCTACAGCCACAGCTTTGTCACCCTTGTGTAGATGCCTCTGCTAATTCTGATTTCAAGCCAGACCCTCA
The DNA here is from genome assembly GCA_963574575.1 of Galagoides demidoff. NCBI lineage: Eukaryota > Metazoa > Chordata > Mammalia > Primates > Galagidae > Galagoides > Galagoides demidoff. The sequence continues at coordinate 4,404 of CAUYQV010159761.1, read as the reverse complement.
GAGAGAAAGTGATTGCTCTGCACGCCATAGTCCCGGGGAACACACACAGTACTTTCTTTAAGTATGAAAACTGGGGTACTGTGCCCCTCTCTCTTTTTAAAACCATTTTTTCCACATGCCATACAATTTCACTCATTTACAATGTAGATTTCAGTGGTTTGTAGTCTGTTCACAGATATGTAACCTTCACCATACCCAACTGAGAACATTTCCATCACCTCAGAAAGAAACCTTTATTCATTCATTTATTCAGCAAATACTAAATATATGCCCAGTAAATGTTTTTAAACAGTAAAATCGAAATGACTTTTGTTTCCTAGTCTTTATGTGGAGCTTCCCTTCCAGGTGGGGGAGTCAGACCATAAAAATAATAAACTGGCAAAGTAGGTGGTATGTTAGGTCTAATGAGGGGTTAAAAGAAAAGGAATTTCAGAAAGGGGGCAAGGGGGCTAGGATTTGGGAGAGGGAGGCCAAACATGCTTGGCAATTTAAATAAAGTAGGCGAGGAAGGAGTTAGGAAGGACTCACTGGTGCAGACATATGGGGGAAGATTTTTCTAGGCAGAAGGTTTGACAGGCAAAGACTCTGGGCTGAGAATAGGCCTAGGTGTGGGAGGAACAGCAGGGTGGCTCTGTCTGAGGAGGATTATAGGCATCAGGTTGAGAGACGGGACTCCTGGGATGGGAGACACATCTTCTAAGGCCTTTGGGGCTCTGTATGGCTCTTTGTTTCGCTGTGACTGAAAGAGGAGCTGTTAGGTTTTGAGCAGAGGACAGATATGATCTGACAGACCACTCTGGGCCTTATGCTACCCCTTACATGGCCCAGGAAAGGGCATTCCTTTAGCACAAAGCAGGCCAACAGTGGCCCAGGAGGCTCAGAAGTCCTGGGGTCTCCAACAGATGACTTGAGTTGACTAAGTGATGACTTAGTAGTCTGGACATCCCAGCCATAACCATCTGGCATTTCTCCAGGGCCCTCACTGCGGGGTAAGACCATGTCCCCCAAGGAAAGCGGCATAGCAATTCAGAAGAGGTGTAGCAAAATGCTAAGGAAACCCAGTACTCACAGGAGATTCCTGGAACAAGAATTCAGAGCATGGATAAAAACAGAAAGCCTAGAGGAGGTCTCTGGGGAGGAAAGAGATTTGCGATGAGGAAAGAGGTGCAGAAATCGCAGGAAAGAGCTGCAAAATCTCAGCATCCCGAAACAATGCCTCAGCATGAAGCACCAGATGGAATCTGATGATGGGGGGGGTGGTGGTGGTGGAAACCAGTTTAGTAGCTTTTCTCCTGGAAAAGGATGGGCGGGAACTGGGGAAGACCATTTGGGCTTGTAGGTGGGAAAAATCCCACTCAAGTTGCTGGGGAGGCAGGAGAAATCCTACTGGAGGTGGCAACTCCGCCATATGCCCTTCAGTTCCTCCCTAAGGAGTGAGTGTACGTTGTAAAAGTTTAGAAGGGTTTTCAGAAAATCGTGCACACACATCCAAGCCAGCCTGGCCCTTTTAGGCCAAATTTAAGCAACTACTCAGAGGGTTTGCCCCTTCCCCACGGTGATTGTGGACTTGAGTTTCAGATAAGGCCCCTACTCCTTTGGAACACACCTACCTGTACACAAGACATTGTTAGGAAGGCTAAGTCCCCAACACCTTTGATTCAGAACCACACAAAGTTTATTTTATGGCCATTTGGGGGATTTACAATTTGTATACTATGTGCTTTTTGCTGTGACACATGTACCAGAGCTTCTCATCAGCTCCATTCGTAATAACCAGAAATTGTTCTGCCAGGAAACATTTTGACTGAAAGGCCCCCAGAAGAGCTAGTTCTATCTGTGGTGGCGGTTCTGAACAATGAATGGGCTTCCCAGGCTGAATTAGACAAACAGAAGTGTAATTAAAAAACGAGGAAGCCCCAGGTTAAAAGGAGCATTTGGGTGATGAGGAAAATTAAGCGGAAGATATTTCATCTCCCCAAATTGCTTTGGGGATTAAATACCAATGTGCTTTGGTTCAGGATCATGCATTTCAAATGCCAGCATCTGTAGTTCAAGGGTGGAGAGAGAACCCATGGCATCAATAAACTTCTTGTCCAGTGTTTATTGGAAACTTAATATTTGCACAACATTCTGGCAGCAGAGATAAAAGTGAATAACCGTGGTCACCACACACATTCAGGGAGGGTGTATAACAAACAGTTCTAATATTGTGTTAAATGAAATAATAAAGGCATTGGCAGGTGGATATGAAAGCACAGATGTGGGAACAATTTGCCTAACTATAAATTGATAAGTCTGAAATTCCTTTGGTTAAAATGGGAAATACAGTGTGCTCCTAGAGCTCATCATCAAACTGGGTGGGTATCTATTGGTGCAAAGTCACAGTTGCAGTGGAAATCGCTCCTGTGGTTCCCTGCTATACTTAGCATTGGAGGAAATGGTTACTTCAGTTAGAGTGAAAATTCTCCCACCCCATCAACTTCTTGCACCCCCTGAAGTCTCTGTATGAATAGCTTGAAGGTCTGTGGACCTAGTTAAGGATTCTTGTTTTAGGGAGAACCTACGGGGTTATCAGGAGGTCTGTTCTAATGTGTTTACCTGATTTCAGCAACTGCCATGGGTTGATCCTGTGTTTTGTCTGTGCCATGAGGGTTAATTTGTGGTCTTAGAAGTGACTTTGGTAAGTGATAGAAACCCTTAAGTATCCAGCTGAGGAGTTCCCGATCACTCAGAGCCCTCAGCCCTTGCACAACACTCAAGGCAAACACCCCCAGCTGAGTGAGAGAGGATTTTGTGGTGATGGTGACAGTGTTGCTTCTCAGTCACATGAGTGCTCGTCCCACCCTTTTGTCTTTCTTATTCCTCTTTTTAGTGCCTTCAGGAAGAGATTTCCCCATTTCCTTTCTGTCACCATACGCTTTATCCTCTGCACAGCCTTGTTCAGCTTTGCTTGGCTTCCTCGCTTTCTGGTATTTAAGTCCCCATCTAATTCTATCTTCCCTCGCATTGATCTTAATGGCTTATATTCTTCTTACACATCCTCCTGTCAGTCCCACCAGCAATCACTTCAGGACCACAAACCAACATTAGTACCCATCTAGATGAGTTCAGTGCCAGTGTATTGAAAGCTGTGTTTCAGACTGAAAGCTCTGGGTAAATACTGATCCACTGTGGATGGACTGGCCCATCCGGATGTGAATGGGGGGTGAGGCTTCATTTTAATCCTTCAATTTAAATCCGATTATTAATAGAATAACTGTGTGACCACTCTGAACTTCAGTGTTCTCATCTGTCTAGTGTAGATAAGAATAATTCTCACCTCATTGATCTGTAAAGAGGAATAACAAAAAAAGTATATAAAACATCATTTTTAATGGAAGTCTTTTTTCAGTATTCTACATTGACTAAGAAATATATGCATACTTCAAATATAAATGTTTGTTCCAGGTTTTGATATCCTGCCACAGCTTGAGGGAACTCATCACCTTCCTTTGGATCATTTCTGTCAGTACCATGTGCTATCCCAGCTGTCTGGGAACCACACTCGAATTTTCTCCCATCTGTGGTCGCCTAGCTGAAGTGTGTATGTCAGGACAACTGCAGTGTAGAAAGTATCTCTACTGCTAGTTGTGGTGGTATTATCTGTCTTCCTCTGATATCCTGACTTTAACATGGGATCATTTTTCTTGAGAAATAAATGATGGGGTTTTCCCCCAAATTTTGCATTTTCTTTTCTAGTGAAAGCTTTGAGTCACATGCATCTTCCACTAAGCAAGAAATGTCAGGTAGGATTTTAGTAGTGAAATAAGGAATGAAGTAATTTTCAAAATGTTTTGTTTTGTTTATCAATATTCCCGATCATTACCCTGAAAGAGTAGATTTTATGTATGTTATATACATATATATACACACACAGACATGTACAAATAATATTCAGCTCTACTGTCTTAAATTTGGTCTTTTTACTTAGCATTATGTCATAGGCAAAATATAAGCTTTTGAATGCTTTTTCAATATTTTAATATCATTTTATTGTATGAATATTGATTAATTTATTCATCCAGTTTTCTGCTGATGGATGATGTTTTCGATTTCTTTTATTGTTGCTGTTCTTACAATAATGCCATGGAGAACATTGTCCTAGAGTTGCTAACAAATTGCCCCCACAAAGTTGCTGACAGTTGCTCCCCATAACAAAGGTTATGCCAAAATGTGCTACCACCAGCGGTGTCTGATACCCACACCCTTTCCACTGTAGAGTCTTTTTTTTTTTTTTTGAGACGGAGCCTCAAGCTATCCCCCTGGGTAGAGTGCCATGGCATCACAGCTCATAGCAACCTCCAACTTCTGGGCTCAAGCGAGTCTCCTGCCTCCGCCTCCCAAGTAGCTGGGACCACAGGTGCC